>JAADVZ010000011.1:0-107956 GCA_023335925.1 Pythium phragmitis | reverse complement strand
CCCCCCCCCCCCCCCCTTCCTCCTCTCTAACATGGAACAATGACCGAGGAATACAAAAAGCGTTTGGCTTCATTTTCTCTCTCTCTCTCTCTATTTGAACCAGCGGCCCGACTGGTGCGTCTTGCGGCGACTGAACACGGCGGTCGCACGGCGTCCGTGGCGCGAGATCGTCATGCTCGACAGCAGTGAATTAGGTCGATTACTGGACGGCCCACGCCACGAGTCGAGCAGCGAGTTGCGCCGCGTTGACGGCATGCCCGAAAGCGAAAACAGCATGCCCGACGTTTGCGAGGCATCGATCATGCGAGTGTCGTCTCGGTCCATGAGCTCGGCAATCGGCTCAGCGTCGCTCGCTCTCGGTTCGGAATCTTTCGTCTCGCTATTAGTAGCGTCTGCCATGAGAGAGAGACTCGTCCGGCGCCCGATTGTCTCGTCTTCGCGGTCATACTGCGCGGCCTTTGTCGAGTGGTATTGCCTGTCGACGGGCTCGTACGTCGCGCGGATCAACGACGCGCGCGCCACCGGCTGCGGAGGTTCTTGAGACGCGTCAACGCCATTCACAAAGCGGAAACTTCGAGGCGGAGTCGCCATCGCGTGGATCGTCTCGCCGTCAAACAGGTACTTGCTGCGCGGCGCCGGCGGCGGCACCTCCGCACCCTGATCCACATCACGTTCGCGTTCTTCGTCGACATTAAACGTCCCAAAAAGGCTCGGGCGGTCACGCGCATGCTCGGCATCGACGTCAAAGCTGGCGTGGCTCATCACGCTTTGGCGACTCATCATCATCGCGTCAATGTCGACTTCGCCCAGTCGCGACGGGCGCCCGCCACCCTCCAGTGGATCCGTGGCTTGTGAGTTAATGCCCAAGAGCGTCGCGTTGTGCCAGTGGGCACTCATGCGCTGGAAAAACGACTGCGACATCGGGCCATCACGGTGCATCGTCTCGTTGCGTTGCTCAGTCTTGATGATGCGCAGGATGCGGTTGATATTGGAAAGCACCTTGGTATCGGTTGTGTCCTTCTTTTCGCCAACCACCATTTCCAGGTACTTGACCATGGACGAAAAATACGCCAGGTCCTTGAGCAGAAATGGTGGGTCACTGGCCTGAACTCGGGCCTCCAACACACGGCGAAGCAGCTTGACGAGCACCGGGATATCCGGATGGTCCACAGTGACGCGGCAGAAAAGCAGCTCCAAAAAGTCCTGCGACTGCATGCCCTGGAAGTTCGCGAGCTGCCTCGCAATCCGGAGGGTGCACCGGTACGGGAACCCGGCGACCACGAGCTTGTTGCAGTGGCGCACGAGCTTGAGCACGTCACCGGGCATGTCAAACGCCTCGATACTCTCTTCGATCCCCAGAGGGGCACGCAAAATGTGGGTCATCGCCGTCGTGAGCTGCTCGACTTCGGTAGCGAGATCCTTCAGAAACTGCGGCGGGTTTTCGAGATCAAAGCCCATGAGGCACTGCAGCTTCTCCTTCCACTCTTGGAAAAGCAACTCGAGATTGTACGCAGGATTCGTCAAGTCTTCCGGGTCCGGTCGCGCGAGGAAATTGTCCAGGTACAGCCCGGCAATGAAGTTCTCGGGCATGTGGACGTAATCGTCGTTCGTTAAAATGACCGAGTCGCGCTTGGCCTTGGACCGCTCAATACGATTGCGACAAATCACTTCGTCCAGTGTTCGCCGCACCTCGGTGCGCCAGTAGGAATTCCAAATGAGGTCGCTCTTCTCGTGGTTGTCGTCAAAGAACTTCCCCGCCAAACTCGGGTCCAAGTGGATCTGGTACACGATCGGGTACGGCAGGAACCGACCAAGCCCGCTGTACATGCTCTCGCGCACGGCGAAATCTTTTGTCAAAAGCGCATACAGAACTTCAAACGCCGGTTCGCGCAACGCCTCTGCGCGCAGGAAATGCTCGTGGAGAACATGCTGCCGCGACTGGATCGCAATGCCCAAGATCTCAACCCAGAGCCCGCTCATCTCGACGTACTCGGCAACCACAAGGCACGTGTCGCACAGTTCGGCGAGACACGACAGCGCGTAAAAGGCCTGCTCGTAGTCCAAGTGGTCTGCGATCACTTGGAGGCTCCATGTGTACCGGCAAAACGGCGCAAACATCTTCTCCAGGTCGAACTCGAGCCCACAGAGCTTGTTGAGGATGAGCAGCGCAAACTCCTGACGGTTCAAGTAGTCGACGTTGCCAAACTCGGCCTCCATACCGGGTGGCAGTCCATCAAGTTCGGCTTGGTGACGGCCGTTAGTCGAAGTTAGAAAGCCGTAACTCGACAGCGAGCGCCTCGACGAGATCGACATACCACCTTTGTCCGTACGATCAAACGGGAGCAAGTATCGTCCAAGTGTCGCGACAGAAACCGACTCGCTCTCGCTATCTTCTTCGTCGGCGTGCTGCTCCAGCACGTCGACCATGGCCTCCTTGAACACGGGCAAATCCACAAGCACGTTAAGGCATTGAAGCGCCGGTAGCGTGTCGGCATAGATGCCAACAGTCGGATCACGGTTCTCGTTGAGAAAGACGAAAAGTGCCTGCACAAAATCGTGTGGCGTCGACGGGTACAAACAGTCGGCTGTGATTGCCTCTTCTTGGTCGCTCTCGCCCCTTGCGATCAGAATACGCAGGTAAATGCCACCGACGAGCGGCTCCGACTTGAGACAGTCGTACATGTAGCTCGTCGCGGTCTCCAAGAACAACAGCTCATCGTCGTCGTCGTGGGTGTGGCCGTTGCAGTGGTCGGCAATCATTTGCAAGAGCTCGCTACGCGTGGTTCCGTTCCAGATACACGTCGGCGCGCGAATATCGGTGGATAAAATCATCCAGAAGTCGTGGCCGTTGGAGCGGTCCAGGCAATCCAGAAATTCGAGCGGCAAGAGATTCGCAAGCGCATCGAGCCCCTGAGACCGTGACTGGCCATCAAGCCCCAAACTCAACGCGCGCAGGGCATGGAACGCGGCCTCAACGACGTCTCGCTCTTTCAACGCGACGATCTCCCCGTCGTCGCTGCTCGCATTGGAGGCAGGTCCTTGAGCGACGTCCTCAGCAGTACTTAGCAAAAGATAGAGTGCTCGCCAAAACAGTTTGGTCGACATCACGAGCTGCTCTTGAAAGTGGCGGTTTGCACATAGCGACGCTACGACGCCGTAGAGGACTTTCTGGATTTGCCAAGGTTGGCGCGCTTCATACGAGGTCAGCAATTTCTCAAGCGTCTTGCAGAGCCGTCTAGACTGCGTAGTTTCCATGCGCTGCGACGGCGAATGGAACGTTGGACCGCCCGCAAAGAGTGACGCCCCCTCGTCATCGGTGGTTGTGGTGTCGCTGACGTCCGACAAGAGTCGAGAGGGCGCGGGCGTGGGTGTTTTACCGCCGCCGCTACGAAGTAGCGAGCGTGGCCCATGCTCGGACGATGAGATGATCTCGAGAATACTGAAAGCAGCCGACTTGGCGGCATAGTTGCTGGACATTGCGTAGTGGTCAACCATGTCGAGCAGGCGGTCCCAGGCATCGTCCAACTCGAGTAAGCTCAGAATATTGAGTGGCGCCGACGACAGCAGCAGGTGCAAAATCTGCACGCACAAGTCGCCGAACATGGTGTCACTGGTGATCGAGCTCAGCAGCAACAGCAGCGCGCGAGACTCGTATGAGAAAAACTGGAAGCTAAACTTCTCCAGCAGCCGCAGCTGTGAGAGCAAAATGCACTCGATGACATCGTCCGACGTGCGGCCGTTCGCGCGCTCTTGCTTGCGCTCCAATAGGGAGCTCAAGCTCTCGTACGCGGCCCGCACCGTGGCCACGGCGGCGCCTTTCTTGCACAGGTCGCGGTACCGTACGCGAAGTTCCGCCATGGTATATTGCTGGTCGCGTTGCCAGCCAAACGTCTTGAACGCCGTCGCGCTTTCTTCTTCGACACTGCGGAAATGCGACGACGTGTGGCGCTCGCGCAGCGCCCTCCACTTCTCTTCGATCGCGCCCATCAAGATCTGCGGCTCTTCGATCGCGTCCAGACTGGCATTGTCGCCTTCGGCGATCGTCGACAAGAAATACCCGCTGCAGTACACGTCGCGCGACAGCTCGTGGTATTTGATGGGTGGTAGCGACACATAACGATACGTCGCTGCAACGTCGCGCTCTAGATCCTCGAGAAACTCTTCAATGTGTTCGCGCACCGTGAGGCGAAGATGCTGACGCATCGACGGCGTCCACAGCACGCGCTTGTCCGTGGTGCGACCCGTGAACACATCGGCAACATAGTCGGCTGACTCACTGTCGAGGAGCGCAATGAGCGGTTCGGGGAGCATATCGATGAGAAAGCTCTGGCCGGCGCGGGTCTCGCGGCAATCCTGCACGCGATGGAACTGCTGCAGCAATGTGACGTCAGCAACAACGCTCGCGGGGTCAGTCGCGCCCGACTCGGTGGCGAATACGAAGAAGAACATCCCAAACTCAAACAGCTTAGGCCCGCTTGCCGGTCCGAGCGAGCGTAAAATCTCACATGTCAGTGTACGCACTGCCGTGTCGTCGACGAGCAGCAGCTGTACGAGATGCGCCAGTGTCTCTTTGGTCGAGAGCAGCTTCTTGCCCATCGGAAGTGGGACCAAGTACCCGGAGCTCGCGCCCATTGAACCATCGGGTTCATTACGAACGACATTCCGCACAATCGTCAGCGCCTGTACGCCGACTGCGACCGCATCCAGTGGCTCAGCAACCAGTTCCATCCACCGCAATTCGGGCACTTGATGAAGCACACGCCACTCGTGCTCGCTGCTGTCGTGCTTCTCGTGGATCGTGCAGCAGCACACCGATACTTGATGAAGAGGAAGGGATGCTGGGTGCGATCTTTTGAGATATTGGTGGAGCTCCAGTGCGGACATGGGACCTTCCGCATCCTCGTCCTTGTCTCCATTCCGCTTGCATCTCCAACGCAGCGACAGTCGAGAGTTGCCCGAAAGCTGCGTCATTGGGATCGAGGAGATGCTCGCGCACTCAGACGCTTCGAAATCGCAATCAATCACAGGGAAATCGTCGCCGTCACCGATTGCTGCCAGGCCATTGGGGCGGCCGTGCGGTCGACGGTGTAACAACACCGCCAAGTACACAATCGTGTTGAGGTGCAATTGCTTGGTGAGATGGCGCGTCGTTGTGCTATCAACAGTGCAGTGCGCCAGTAGCTGAATGAGGTTGCCAACTTCGCGCGCTTCAAACGACTGGCTCACGAGCTCCAAAAGGAAATCCACACGCGACGACGGCATCGCGCGAATGCTGGGAAACGATTTCGCCATTTCAATGAGCGTCGTCATCAATAGTTCTTCGCCAGCCTCGGCAGTGGGCTGCGCACACAGCTCTGAGAGGCGAAGCTGCGAGCACTCCATCGCATGACTGCCGTCCACGGACGGACCGCGGAGCCGCATCTCGAGCCATCGCTGGTACACGGCATCATAAAATGCTCTCGGTGCCACCACGATATCGCCGATGGAATGGAGGATCTGTTGTGCTTCACCCGTGAATCCATGGTGGTGGCCACCGTTCGCCATTGCCGTCACCGCCTTTCTCGCTTCGTCAAGCTGGAGTGAACCCTCACGAACCCGAGCGACCAGCACGCGAAGGAAGACGTGGTCAATTTCGATCTCGTCGGTGATAGACGGGTATTCGACCGCGAACTGCCAGTGGTTCCAAGACAGTGACGGCTGAAGCTTCGTCGCACCACTGACAACTCCGTCAATCAAACTCAGCGTTCGCTCGAGCGCCGACTTAAGTTCCTCACGCATCCGGCCGTTCCAAATCACGTCCGGCAGAAAAAAGTCTTGCTGGAGCAGCTCAGCCAGCAACGCCACATCACCATGGCACTCTCCGGCGTAGTTCGATCGTGCGCCGTCCTCTCTCACTTTGGCTTTGGAGTCACTGCCGGGCAAATGCGTGGCGATCTCTTGCCGCATACGTCGAATAAACCATTCGGACCCGCCACCACGAGCCTCATCGCGGTGCTTTTTCCTCGTCTTTGTCCTTTCCTTGACCTTGACACGCTTCTGTCCGTTCTCGTGGAGCTGGAGCAGAGACTTCTTCACGACCGGCGTTGAGATCATGCGGAGGAACCCGCGTGGCAGCAGACGCCGCAACAGCTCAAACGAGGGCTTGTGGTGGACAATCCACATGGCTGCAATGTACTGGAACGTGAGCCGCCCAGCCTCGGTCGGGAAAAAGAACGCGTGGAACAAATTCCGCAGCGTACGTCCGCTCTGAAGCGAAGCGTCACACATACGCTGATGGGCGTGCAAGTCCGTATGGTCCAGCGTCACCCGCAGCAGCCCTGTCGCAAATACAGCCACACCGACGACCGTCGTCTGCGCTGCCATGGTCTGGAGCCGCAATGCGCTCATACTGAGGCGCTTGATGATCGCATCGAAGTGATTATTGTCCGTGCTTGCGCGACCCTTGACCACCACATCGTACAGCAAATCGAGTGCCGCCAGCGCGCACAGCGGCTGCGAGTCGCGTTCCAAAATACCGACTAGGACGGCAATGAGTTTGTCGTGGCCCAGCACCAGTGCGCGCGTTGCTTTCTCCGCTTGCTTATGGCTCGGCGCACGACGCGAGTCCACGGCGAGTGAGTGCAATGCACGGATCGCCCACAGTGTGGTCAGCTGATCCGCTGCCTCGATCACCGCCGTCAATCGCTTTACAAAGGAGCTAATCCGCTCGGGCGTTTCGTCACTGGCAAGCCGATAGCAGCCGTCATTGACCCGGCAGAATGCCTCCAACACGATTGCAATCTCGTTACACCGCATTGGCGACTTGACGGCGTACTGGAGCTATAGAGGCAAGTAAAAAGCGTCAAAAAAGACTTCCAACGACACAATCTTACTACGTAGTAGCTGGTAACGTACCATTGCCGCAAGTCCCTGGAACATCGTGCGAAAGCTCAGCTGGGCAATCTTACCATCGGCAGTCGATCCGAAGTCGTCTTCTTCGGCATTGTAGTTGAGATTCTCGAGACCAAAGAGCACTTTTTCAAATGACGCCGAGGTGATTGCCGCGCCATCGACCGAGAGCTTTTCGAAGTCCTTCGAGAGCTCACGAAACATGGACACAAACATGCCCGCCTTGTTGAGCACGACCGCTCGCTCATCGTCGCGGCGTATCAGACTTCGTGCTGTCAGTCGTGGGTTCACTCGCGTGAACGCTGGGCTGAGCGTGACCCAGGCGTTCTGGCAGTACAGGCAGCAGTCGTACAGGTTGGCGAGTAGTGACGCATCATCATTCGAGAGGTACGCGATGCGGTTCCCGTCCGCGAAATCCAACACGATCATTTTTGGTACTTCATGGTGATCCGTGTGGGGACTGGGCACACAAACGAGGCGTCGCAGCTCCTTGAGCGAGTACGACTTTTCCGTGTGCTTGTCGAAGTCAGCTTCGAGCAGCATGCCGTTCATGACGCCGATTTGTTTCTTGCGGAAGCGAAAAAAGCCGTGGCGACCGCTTCGTTTGACAACGTTGACAATGCTGCGGGGGTCCCATCCATCCAAGGCGGGGGCAGATGACGACCTGCGGCGTGCCTCCGCAGTGGGCTTGGGCAGCTGCGCCGTCTCTTCGCAAACCAGGCGAATGCCCACGACACCCGCGAGCTCACGCATCTTCTCGAGCATCTGCGTGCGCGACTCGGAATATACGTACAGGTGCTTGCCCTTGACGATGATGCAAAACGCATCGCGGGGTTCCGATGGCACGCATAGGCGCTGGATCGACCGATACTCGAACTCGTGGGTGTTGCGATTCACGAGACGCACGGCGACGAGGGCGCGCGGTGTGAGGTACAGGTCACTCTTCTCGCGCTGCCCGCTGGTCTTGCCCAAGAACCCGCTAAACTGGACGCATTCGACCGCAAAAACCCGCTTGAAATCGTCAAAGCTGCCAGCAAGATGACTCATGAGCTCTTGCAAAAACACATTGCGACACCGGTACCGCAGCCGCAGATACATGGGCTCCTTGTACAGGTCCAAGGCTTGCTTTTTTGGGCCCGTAGATGTCTCGAGAAAGAGTCGGTACTGGCGCAGCAACACTTCAGGGTTCTGCACAGCAATGCCGCCGGCCTCACTCGCATTGCTGATCGAGGACCGACTGGACATGACCATGCGCGTCGAGCGGACCGTGCCCAGTCGCGCCACAAGTGCTCGGCGGCCCACGTGCGTACTGCTTCCATGTTGACGGCCTTGTTCCGGTTCGAAAATTAAGTGCTCGCCAAATCCCATTGACAGAGGAGGCGCTTCCATGGCGCGCGCCGCCAGCAAAGCCGAGGCGGACGAGGCTGCCGAGGCCGAGGCTTCCGTTGTGTCACCTTGGAAGTGCACTGACGACGGGGCGCTCGTCATTCGACCCAGAATACCAACGCACGCTTCGACCGTCGCGAGCCCTGGAAACCCAAAAAGGATGCGGTGAAGCATCCGCGCGCGACGCGCCAACTGCTCGTGGAGAGTCTTGGAGAGTTCGAGTTGCCGTTCCGGGTTCGTAGTCACCAAGAGGAGAACAAACTGCGCGAGCTTCATGGTCGATAGCTCCAACAGGTAGCGTTGCGTCTACGATGACAAACATTCCAGAGCCGTGAGCTGAGTCCAGATATGCTGGCTGATCCACGCCGTACCTTGGGGTCCAAATCGAAAAGCGATAACAGCGTCGATAGGAACGTGCTGTTGGAAAGCAACACTTCGCGGACCTGGATCCGGTGGGACTTGGATTCCAACAGTCGCTGCAACACCATCAAGATCCAATAGAGAACCACGGGATCTCGTCCGACCAAGAGCTCCGTAATCGTCCCCAAGTACCCACTACCTCGCTACAACGAATATACAACAGTCAGAAGGAGACCATCACCACACCGACCAGCAGATTTAGTTCCACTTACCTCCAAGACGAAGCCCACAAATTCCTTCATCGCCGGTGGTGCATGCAGCAGTCGGTAGAGCGTTTGCAAGTACGTCATGAGAAACGGCTGTCGTGGACCGTGGCGGGCCACAATGTCTCGAATCTCTCTTGCAACGTAGAAAATCGCCTTATCGAACGGTTTGTTGGGCTGTGCAATGACGCCCACGGTCGGCGTGTTAGCGTTGAACTCGAGTGCGAGCGTGTGGAAGCCTTCATCAAGACCCCGAGGTAATTGCCGCTGCGATCGCGCTGTCTTGCTCGAGCCGTGGGTCGCCAAATGTTGCAACAGACTGGCCTGGATAATGCGTAGCTCCCGGTCCGTGGCGTGAAGCTCCTTGTTGGCTTCGCCTCCTACGCCATTACCGCTACTACCACCCAAAAGCTTCGCACCTTCCGACTGGATCATCTTGCACGGCACCATGTGCAGCGCATCGGGCACTCGCTCAATCGTGATATCGACCTGCGTGTTCTGGATCGCATGGCACGACGCAAGCAGCTCCGTCAGGAGCCGCTCGCGGTGCGGTGAATAGAACGTGCGGCGAATTCCGTCCACGTACACAATCTCAAACGCCTCGTTCGAGTCACGAAACATTACGAGCGAAAAGATCCGCGCCAACGGGCGGCTACTGATCACAGCACCGAGGTCCCCATATTCGGCAATGTACGTGTCCGAGGCCGCCAAGACCCGCGGCGCGAGCGGCTTGTTGGTCGCCGACACGGGTGTCACGGGGTACTGCCACAGAATGTCCGGTGGTTCGTCACTACTGGTCGTCGTCACCTTGACCGCTGCCTCCATCGTCTTCTTGCGGTACTCATTGATCTCAATGTGGTACGCGCGCATGACGCGGTGGATCGCCTGCGCCATCTCGGTGCGCTGGCGCTTGTCCACGACAAAGAGACTCGAACTGTCCGAGTGGTTCAGCACAATCGCGTTGTGGTCGTCGCACACGAGATCGATCGAGACGAGGCTCGTGTACGGAATGTGGCTCAGCAACTCGCCTTCGTCGTCGCGCTGGTTGACGCCGTCGGGTCCGATCTCGACCACGCACGGCGACTGCAGGCCGCGGTGATGGTACTTGATACAGGAAAAAACCTCCGACCGCAGCTCGGGCAGCAGCGCGCGGCCGGGCGTACGCGCCTGGTGCTGACTGCGGAGTCGCATGAGACACACGAGCACTTCCATGCGGTAGGGACACCGATAGACCGTCTTCTTGATGCGGTGGCGCGGCGTCGCGATCGCAAAGTCGGTCTCGCTGCCGTCGAGCGGCGCGGCGCTTTCGACGTCGGCGTACGACCACGAATTTGTGACCTGCTGCGTGTCGAGATCGTACGTGGAGAAGCCGTGGGCCGTGAAGCACAGCACGCGGCCCTTGACGACAAACGCGCCGACCTTGTGCACCATAAAGCGCGCGACGTACGACCGCACGTCCATGGTGTTGCGGTTGGTGAAGATACTGGAACTGGCGTCGGAAGACGACGGCCAGTCGAGGTGGATCTAAGAATGAGAACTGGCGGAGTTCCAAGCGGTTTCCCTTTGTGGGGACGGGCGTCGTCAGTTGCGCAGAGACTCCCCACGCGTCGAATTGACGGAGGGGACGAGCAAGAGACACCACGGACGAATGGAAACCCAGACGGAGATGCGCATGCTCCCTCCCTCTGCCTCATGATGGCCACGGGATTACGGAGATGGCCAGCAAAGGACTCTCCATCTGGCCGTGGTGCGTTGCGGTTGGTGTCCGTTCACATGAACCATGAGGAGCCAACAGAGGCGGGTCGGGTTCAGAAAAATGTGGTAACTGGGAAGAACGAGGTATTGTATGGGAAACAATAGACTTATCAAACCCGTGGGTTTGGTTAGTAGGACCCACTTTGGAGAGAAATCCAAGAAACAGAAGGCGAGCAACCATCGTATTCATCAAGAGTCTCGATGCGATGGGTGCGGTCTGGGTTCTAAAGAAGCCGATGCCTTGCGAAGCAGCCACCTCTATATCGCCATGGGAGATTTTGGGCGGGAAAACTTCTCGTCATGTTTCCTTCCAACATGGCTTCATTCGGCCAACTGTCACTATCATGAGGTAGAAACCTTCAAAAGCGACTACCTCTAGGACGCCAATATTTGATAGTGGAGGTGGCAGTTCTTCCCCTTCTCTTTTGGGCGTCACCAGAAACGAAAAGGAAAGGGAAATGCGGTGGTTCTGCGTTGCGCCGGATCTGCCTGCCAAGGCCTCACTACGCGTCCGCGCAGCTCCCCACAGCGAAGCCGACGTGTGCGGACGCTTCTCCAAGGGAAAGGCCGTCGCGGCGCTGTCCAACGTTTTTGAGATCGCCGACGAGAGCGGTGCAAGCGAGTGCCAACGATGGCTCCACGTGACCTTCCCAGAGGAAACCTCGGGCGACTGGATCGAAGGGTTCGTCATGACGGAGCTCGCAAACGGCATGACACTGCTCGTGCCGTGGGAGGATGCAGGTACATACTGAATGAAGGAGATAGGGATTGGTCAGTCTGACATGGGGGGTCTGATTGAACTAGGCTTTTACAGTTGCTGCAACGTCACAAACGACCGCGCGATCGTGTACGAAGGGCCCGAGCCAACGGCGCAAGCACTCGGACTTATCAGTGAAGGCGAAGGCACGCGGTTCCCGTACGGAGTGCGGGAAGTGGACGGCCACCGACTGCGCATCTTTCACGATGTCCACGAACGTGTGTGGGTGGATGCGGCCGATGTTGAGTTTGTTTGCGAGCGACTGGAACACGGGAAGTGCACAGGTACGTAGGCAAATATGACGCGCGGTGTCGTACGACCGAATTACTCATCCGAACTGGTTGTAGCCGCCCACAGCTTTTTTACACTGAACGAAGAATTGCCACCGGAGGCACAGATCGCAGTGCGCGAGTTTCCTTCGCGAGAAGCGGAGACACGTGCGCTGCTCAGTCGCGGCCAAGTGATTGAGGCTGATATGCGCTGTGGAAGCTGGCTCAAGATTGCTGGATCTCCGGAATCATGGATTATGTGGCGGACCGACACGTGGCAACTGCTGACGGAACTACCTTTCCATTCGTCTGGATCGTGTCCGCCGGAAGAGAACGATGTCGACATGGACGGTGGTGGCGAGATGCGGGACGAGGAAATGGGCACAGATAAGGCCGAGGTGGACGCATCGAATCCTGCCGAGTGCGACGACGAGGAGACCCAGGACATGGAAGTCGATGATGGTGATTCAGCGGCGGTGGGCGAAGCGGCAGCTGCGCCGAATAGCAACACATCAAGTGACCATGGGTATGCAACGCCACCGATAGTGACGACCCTGTGCGATGGGTTGGCATCGCATGATATCTCGAATCACGAGGAAGATACTGCGACAGACAGTGTAGTGGCAGGGCGACAGGAGTCGTCCCTTGAGTCCCAGCCAAGCAGTGAAGCTTCCCACTTGGATGACCGACCTCTCAATGTGAAGCGCTCTGCTCAAGCTTCTCAAAGTGACAACGGTTGGCACGAGTCTCAGGAAGTTGAAATTACTGCCGAAATCTCAACCCAAAACGCAAGTTCTTCCTCCTGGGAGAATCGGCCGATTGCAAAAAGCAGTGTTGGATACAACTGGGAGTCGGAGATTCCGCCAACTGCTGAGACGACCACTGCCAACCCTTTCGATCCGGTCTCACAAGAACCAAGCCAGCCGACGATTGAGCCCGTACATGCAACGAGCGTAGAGGTCGATGCGAATGAGATGACAAACACACCAGTTGCCGCCATGGATGAAGAGATGGCTTCAGCCGATGAGGTTGCGGAACTGGCAGGCAGTGTGCACTCGTGGGAGGATCGTCCGATCACGGCAAGCCGCGCGGCGTACGACTGGGAATCGGAGTACCCACCACCTGTGGAGGCTGTCGTCAGCAACGCTTCAAATTCAGCCTCTAAAGAATCAAGCCAGCAGTTTGTCGAAGCTGAAGAAACAATCAGTGCAGAGGTCCAAGTGGAAGAACTCGACGAGTTCTCGCCGTCCACTGCCGACGCTGTCGCTGTAGAATCAGCGGAGGCGACGCATTCCTCCTGGGAGGATCGACCGATCTCGAATAACCGTGGGGTCTACGACTGGGAATCTGAGTATCCTTTGCCTGATGCGAACGTTGTCAACGATGTTCCACATTCAGTGCCCCAAGATTCAAGGCAACAACAAGTCTCAGAAACTGGAGATGCAACAAGCGCAGAGATTGACGCGGAGACGGAAGTTACAGAAGAGGTTGTGGAACCGGCGAGGACTACAAATTCCTGGGATGATCGGCCAATTTCGAAAAGCCGTGGGGTATACGATTGGGAGTCGGAGTACCCACTACCCGTCGAAACTAACGTGGTGGAAGAAAGCGAGGTGAGCAAGGAGATTCAAGATGGGCAAACGCATACGTCGGTTGGGCCTAGTGACGGTTCCACAGTGCTGAAAGTGGAACCGAATCCTATAAGCCGTTCTCAGGAAGACGAAAAGGATAAGAACTGGGAAGATGCACCCATCAAGAGTCGATTCGCACGCAAAGCAGCGGGCGGGTTCAAGAGCGTCCACTCCCGAAGTGACGAGGACCAGGAGAAGACGGTGGACGATGCAAAGCCATGGCGAGTCATTCGTAAGCAGCGAGGTGTGAAGCGGAGCACTGTATCTACTCACGTGGACGGAGAAGAAGAGCCCACATCAGCACCAGTATCCAGTGAAAGTCTCCCAGCGCCAGCACTAGCAGTCGGCTTCGTTTCAGGCGAAGAGAGCTCGAACACGAGGGGCGAAGACCTGTCAAGCACTCCATCAGATTCTGTCAAGCATTCTCAGACTGGGACACAGCACACTCCTCCACCCGTTGTGGGTGTCGTTTCAAGCGATATCAGCTCTGTCGCGTGGCACTCAAGCGATAGTGCGGAAGACCCTGGCGTGTTCGATAACGGAGACGATGAAGGTGTTCGTGCACCGAACACGGAAGCTTCAGGCAAGTCGACTGAACTGACACATGCAGAGGAAGCCGACTTGGATTTCTCGAGCGTACCCGCATCATCCGCCACCCAAAACGACGAGGTTTATACTTCAAATACCATCGAAGACGCGGTAGATGATGATCAAATCATCGGAACGGAGTCTCATGAATCATCGCTGAACCTTGTCGAATCAATGGGCGGAAGCTTCCAGAACCACTGCCAACAATCGCTACCGGACGATATGGATGTCGAAGACAACGAAACCACGCTAGAAGAGTCTCAAACAGTTGTGGGCGGCGGTCGTCTCTCTGTTCATTCATCCCACTTAGGTGGCCTCGATGGTCGACCCGAGCCCTTCGATACCAACCACAACCAATTCCCAACATTTGCCGGGCACCCCGCTGTGGCTCGCATTGATCCACACGATTACAGTGCTCGACTCATCGAGATTCTACAGAGTCAATCAGGGCTGAATCGGATTCTGAAAGCTATCGCCCTCAACGAGGGCTCGGATGCCATCCTGGAGGCTCTCGCGACGACGGGCGAGTTTGATGAAGAGCTGTTAAAGTACGAGTTTGTACCTCCCAGTGCGCGCAATCGAGCCGTCGCACCATCCCCGTCGACTTCCGAATCCGCGCTCTTGGACGTGTTGTACTCGCGCGATGAAGACGATGCTCTTGCACCGAAGAAGCGTCGCCCACCGCCCGTGTCTTCAACCAGTCCGGCAACTCCATATGCATCCGAGTCGAAGGAGGAACTTCTCGCTAGAATTCTTCGGCGGACCCCACAGAAGTCGACCGCCGTGCACAGCATGATCGTCAACAACGCCAATCCAGATGATATTTTGGAAGCACAAAGTGGCAGCCTCTCCGATGAGCTGGACCTATTCGAAAACTATCGGTACCCCGCCGTCTCCCAGTCTCGTTTCTCCAGCGGGCTGATGATGGCCAACCCCACGCGCACAGCCTTTGGAAGTCTGCCGTCACCCAGCTTTGCGAGCTCGTCGTTCAGTTCACCACCACCGAAAGAGAACCCGCTGAAGCGTTCCGCGGCTGCGATCGCCAAGACCCCTCCAGTCGTCTTCCCCAAATCGACAGCAATGCCTCAGCCGGTAATGCCACCACCGGCGCCAAAGCCCACTGTGCGAGTTCCAGGACCAGACACGGTTTCTGTGCAAGCACCCGCCAAACTGGCCCCAGTGCTCACGAAACCCCCGTCTTCTAGTCGCCCAACGCCCGGTGTGAGAACACCCACAGCGCTCCCACGCCCGTCTCTCGTGGCCCCGTCCCGATTGCGAGCCCCATCTACAAACGCAACAGTGACAAGTCCCGCCCCCGCAGTGAACCGAGCGCGCAGCTTCACGGCCAGCAACGATGCACGACCAAGCAACACGCCATCAGCGGCATCATCCAGGGCAGCCCCGGCGTCCGGAGTCGCCAGAACGCAGTCTATGCTGCCGCGTAAAAGTGCGCTGCAAGCACCGAGTCCGGTCAAGTTTGGCATCACGCGCACCAACAATTTGGGCACGGCGACCGCGCCACAGACTACCACAGCTGACAACGGTGTGGACCCTCGTCGCCTCTCCTTTGGGTTTGCGCGCCCCTCGTCTGTCTCCAAGAAACCGTAAAGCGTCAAATTCTCGAGTTTTTTTTATTTATCGGCAACAAATCTCTCATCCTCGCACACGCCGCAACTTCTCTGTGCTTGCGTCTAACTCGTTCTGTTATGTCTAGAGAACTTGCGCGACGACTTTTCTTTTCATCTCGGCTCTTCATAGGTTCGATTGCGAGTCCCACGTGATCAGGCGGACAACACTGCCCTCAGCCAGCGTCAGCACAGCGAATGCGACCTCGGGCACAGCACAGCTGAACGCGCGCAGTACACTGAGTATGGCGTGTCGCACTCGCGGTGGATCGGCGAGCACGACGTCACGTACGGACCGAGCAGCGCGGCGCACGTGTCCTGCAAATGGTAGTTGCACACGACGTGGAGCCGCTTCAGTTGCAGCACTGATGTACTGATGTCCGCACGCCATGTGCCAGTCGCTCGATCACGGCCCGCTCGTCGACCACGGTCCCCATGCCATTGCAGTCGACGTGCAGTTCGCACAGCACGCCTCGTGCTATGCCACTCGCAAATGCGTCGACCAACGGAACTATCCACGCCGGGGAGTCGTCTCGGGGCTCGTGGTCCGGCACGTAGCGCCCGTTACGCCGCGCCCCCGCGTTGACCAGGAGGCTGCGCAGGCGCACGTCGCGTGTGCTAAGCAGCGACAGCACGGCAACGCGTGATTGTCGCCAAGTGGGGACACACGAGTACGCATCGACAAGCGGCGCGAGGCTCTCGACCACACAGCGGTCGAGCACGAGTGTACGCAGCCGTGACAAGCAGCCGAGTATGACCGTGAGGTCATCGTGCAAGACCACGGCGCGGTCGAGCACGAGCGTCTCGAGCGTGTCGCTAGATAAGAGTGGCAGTATCGCGGCGACGCGGTGTGCGGAAGGCGTCAACGTCGCGGGCAAGTCGCCTTGCGCACAGTCAAAGGTGAGCGCGAGCGACGCCAGTGGGGCGCCATGTCTGCTGGTCGTATCGTCATCGATCATGTGAACGTCGTCCTCGTCCGGCGCGGACGCCCGCTGCCACACGGCCACGCGCGATGCGTCGGCCCACAAGAGTCCATACCCGGCATAGACCACGGCCACTACGCCCCTATCAACGACGTGCGCGACTGCATCGACATCGGCTTCGTCTGTGTCGTCCGTGTCCCACAGCGTCACGACCACCCGCTCGTCGGCGTCATTGGCATGAGCGACAGGCTCATAGTAGAGTTGTGTGCCGCGTCCAAGCCGCACCGTCGAGCCAAGCCGCAACCAGTCCACGCGCTGATACGTACCAGCATCACCGTACCACATACGCAGTGCGTCGCTGACAACGTCTCGCAACGGTGTGCCGCTGGCCATGAGCTCGTCGACGTACGCGCGCTCGTGGTCGTTCATGGCGATCCCGCTCGAAAGCAGCGACAGCGACAAGGGGGAGTCGCTTTGACGACGGTGCAGTGCGTACAATAGCCACGCGAGTCGCAGGAGTTGGTGGCTCGGTTGAGACGCATCGCCTCGCTCACTGCAACGCAGCGCCGCGATCGCAGGCGACGCGTGCGCCACGGCCGAAAGGACCGCACCCACGAGCCGGTAGTCGGTGTAGCTGCAGCCAAACAGCACGACCGTCTCCACGCCCACACCAGCATCCATCAGTAACGCGCGAAGAAAACTACCTAGCGCACGGCCTCTCGTCAGCAGTGCGCGAGAAGCCATCTCGCCTGGCTCAGCGTGGCGTGGCGTTGTGGGTGGTACGAGCTGAATGGCGAGCCGCTCGATCGGGAGCTGCGGACGCGCGAGGGTTCGTGCGCGTGTCAAGAGCTCGAGTATCTCGCGCGTGGCGTCGGCACGCTCGTCGACGCGGTACTCGACCACTAGCCCGAGGTGAGTGGGCACCGACCACGTCGTGGATTGAGGTGGTAGGTCTAGCCCCGCAGTGAGAATCGTCTTTAGGGCCAGTCGGTCCACCGTGGTTTCGTGTTCCAACCTGTGGAACTTCGGCATGCCTTTGTTCTTCACATAGCGTGTCTTGTTCGAAGTACAACGCGACAGTGCGACCCTCAATGGTGGCGGCGGCGAGCCCGTGACAAAGTGGGGCGTGAGCGTCTCATGGACGGCGGTGAGTTTGTCGTCGCACTCGGGCGTGCCATGGAGAAAGCCACTCCAGAACGGATCATCCTTGCGCGAGAAGCGCGCCCATTCAATCGCGACGTGGCTAAATGTCGTCGTGGAGAAGGCTAGCTTGGCGATCAACTCGGCGGGGAAGTTTTCTCCTGGCCACAGCCGAGTGATAACGCGACGCCAAAACGCTTGGTTCGTCGCTGGCTCAAAGCCACGACAACAACTTACGGTGTGAGCTACGCCGAGTGCCAGCCGCAGTTGCGCCCCAACGGTGTGGGTGTTTTTGCCATACGAGGAGTCCATTGGGATGAGAAGGAGGTCACGTTGTTCGCGAGCGATGTCGGCCCACGCGAGGTGGTGATCAAAGCCCATGCCGACCCAGTTCGTTGTGATGGTATCAGTCAGCGGGCCACAATGCCGCTGGAGCAGCGTCCACGCCTCGGTCTCGGTCAACATTGCTTTTGGCAAGTGAGAGAATGGTCCTTTGCTACCGTGGGCGACGTGGCGTCGGAATATTCTGAACAATTCTCGGTCAATGGAGACTGAGCACTGCAGCACATTCAGCTGCCTAGGGCCGTCGAGCATGAGTCGTCATCTTGTTCTCTGCATCTTGTTTTCTTGTTGAGGAATGATCAACCATGGCGAGAGTAAATCAAACTAACTCAAACGGATGCAGGAGCAATCCGTCGGACACCATGAACATCGAGCGGAATCTTGGGGGTTACCAGACTGGAGCGGGAAGAACTGACTCAGCTGTGAAGCTTGTTGACCAGAAAGATGACCGCGATGGACCGTGGGTGGACTGGTCGTGTCTGTTGCGTCGCTGGCTTCAATCTACAACGCGATCATGGTGAGGAAGTCCACTTGTATCAGCCGCGAGAATGAACTGTCCGTTGGTTGCAGACTTCCCCACCATCTTCAACATCCATCTGAGGTCGTCTCCACGCCTGATTGGCTGTATACCAAAATGGATGCATATGATTGGGTCATGGCTGTCCAATGAGAAGGAAGAAGTGAGCTGCAGCCTTTCCACATGAGATCCAGGGCTAAGGACGAGCATCAGTCGTAGCTACCACACGCCGACCAAAGAAGAAAAAGAAGGACGACGCAACCACACAACGCAAAACGCACTCTCACCCTTTCTTTCCGCCCTGCCATTCACAGTCCCAATGGCGCCGATGCCTCCTGCCCCCAACGCGATCTCGACCACGCAGGCGGCTGTGCGCATCCGCACCAACTCGGGCACCCACGGCTCTGGAGCGACCACCATTGCAACGCAGACAAGCCCTCGTCAGCGTGGAGCTCACTCTCTCTCTTCCCCGACGGCAGCCCTCGTGTCGCCACGCGCGGCTCCGCTGATCCCGTCGACCACCGGCAATCGGCGTATCCTCGTCACGGGTGCCGCTGGCTTCATCGGGTTCCACACGAGCAAGGCGCTGCTCGACCGTGGCGACGACGTCGTGGTCATCGACGAGCTCAATGACTACTACGACGTCCAGCTCAAGCAGTACAACCTCGACTACCTCGTCCACCACTACTCGACCGACCGGGTCAAGGTGTACATTGGCGACCTGTGCGACCAGGCACTTGTCCGGAAGGTGATCCGTGAGACGCGACCCAGTGCTATAATCCACTTGGCGGCGCGCGCCGGCGTGCGGCCGAGTATCGACAACCCGCTGCTGTACATCCACTCGAACGTCACGGCCACGACCGTGCTGCTCGAGACCTGCCGACGGTACGGAATCCAGAAATTCGTCTACGCGTCCAGCAGCTCCGTGTACGGCGGCAGCACCAAGGCGACGTTCAGTGAAGACGACGCTGTCGACTATCCCGTGAGTCCGTACGCGGCCACCAAGAAGAGCTGCGAGCTGCTCGCGCACTCGTACCACCACCTACACAAGATGGATTGCATCGGCCTGCGGTTCTTCACCGTGTACGGACCGCGTGGACGTCCCGACATGGCACCATTCAAGTTCATGGACCGCATCGCGCGCGGCATCGCGATCGATCGGTTTGGCGACGGCAGCTCGTCGCGCGACTACACGTACATTGACGATATTGTGCAGGGCGTGCTGCTGAGCCTCGACAAGGCCACGGGCTGCGAAGTCTTCAATTTGGGCAACGGCGCGCCGACGCTGCTGACCGATTTTATTGGCATCATCGAGTCGCTTGTTGGCAAGAAGGCTGTCGTGAATGTACTGCCGAATCAGCCGGGCGACGTGCCACGCACGTGTGCGAACGTGGCCAAGGCTACGCGGTTGCTTGGGTACACGCCCACGACGCCGCTTGCAGAAGGC
Organism: Pythium phragmitis; assembly: GCA_023335925.1. Lineage (NCBI taxonomy): Eukaryota > Oomycota > Peronosporomycetes > Pythiales > Pythiaceae > Pythium > Pythium phragmitis. The sequence continues at coordinate 88,065 of JAADVZ010000011.1, read as the reverse complement.
CTGAAGAAAACGTGGGCTTGGTACAAAGAGTTCTACAAGGTTGAGCGAGCCCCCAAGAATTGAGTGAGAGAGTAAACATGTAGCCATCGAACTTTGTGAGTAGCTATCCTGAATGTCGTTAAGTTCGCACCCATCCATCAACGTCCGTTTTGGCGTCTCTTCATGATTGATCCCTTCTTCATTCTCCAGTGTCCATCATGAGCACGGCGGTGCATGCGCTGGAGGCGCCGGCGACGCACCGGCGACGAAATGTTCGCCATGGCGAAGATGCGCATGAAAATCCAATCGAAGAAACGGACGCGCTTGCCGAGAAGGAGGGCGAAGACGACGACGAGTTCCCGCCGCCATCGATCGCCGACGACTGCGTCACGTGCGGGATTGTCTCGGTCGTGCTCGTCGTGATCGCCGCATTCTTTTGGCTCGTGTTCATGCACATGGCAGCGCCCAGTGAGCTGCTGAGCCAGCGGCTTGCGAACGGTAACTAATCCCACCACCACCTCGCAGAGGATACTCTCGCCCTTGAGCTCACATTCTTATTTGCAACCAGCTCCAAAGGTGGAGGACCAGCACCTCCACGCACACGTCGATCTCGCGCAGCTCTACAACGGCCACACTCTCCATGTCGACGTGCAGCGGCAGCTCGTGTGTCGCCACTGCGCCGGCACGGGCGTCGACGTACGAGAAGGTTTCCACGAGTGCCACGCGTGCCACGGCGCCGGCGTGCGCACCCATGTGCAGCAGATTGGCGTCATCAAGCAGCACGTGCGGACTGCGTACGTAGGAGGGTTCTCTATCAAATCCAATAGGGATCTCTCACGATTCCTTTGTCTATGACGGTAGGTGCAACGTCTGCCAGGGCCGCGGCAAGGTCGCGAACAAAAAATGCGACGTGTGCCATGGCCACGGGCTGCTGCGTGACAAGAAGACGCTAGACGTTCGTGTCACGCGTGGTATGCGCGACGGCGATCAGGTCACGCTTGCCCACGAAGGGAACCAGGCGAGGGGCATGCTGCCCGGCAACGTCGTCGTCCACTTGGTACGTGGCGCGGTCTCTCACCTACTACCGTAGAGAGGAAGCGACTGAGGCGTCGTCCTTTCCCCAGCACATGCACCCACACGCGCTTTTCACGCGACGCGGCGACGACCTCCAAATGGAGCTGCGCATCTCGCTGCTCGAAGCGCTCGTGGGCTTTACACGCAACGTCACACACCTCGACGGCCGCGTCCTGCCGCTGCATCGCGCCGAGATCGTCTCGCCGTCCACGCTCTGGCGACTGCGCGGCCAAGGTATGCCCGTGTGCAATGCCACGGGCACGTTTGGCGATCTGCTCGTGCGGTTTGTCGTGGAGTACCCGACCACGCTCACAGCGGACGAGAAGCAGCGCGTCCACAGCCTGCTGCCGTAACGTGAGAATGCAAGAGACACCGAGTGGGTATGTGTCTGTGTATATTTCGTGTCGTCGTGTTTTACGGTCGTCGCGACAGCCCAAACTTTCCCTCCGCGTCGACTCGCTTCTCTCCAGGCTTCTTCACATCTACACACTCCCTTCTAACGTAGCAGACCAACACGTGAGTCTTCCAGCACCGAAAAAAAATCTACTTTTTTTCTTTAATCCAGCGATCGTACCTTGCAGGAGTCTGGACGCCTTCCGGAAGGGACGGCGATATCCGGAACGAATGAACAATCCAGACGCGCGGGTGCCGATAGTTTACTCCCCCACTCTACTTGAGCTTCTGGACGAGCACGTCCAGACGCGGCACCGCTGCGAGCTTACCCACGGACGCGAGCGCCGGTCGCGACGCAATCGCCTTCTGCGCGAGTTCCTGGACGTGCTTGGCCGTCACGGCCTGCACATTGGCCAGCGGCGTCGCGACGGCCTGCGTGTGGGCGGCCGTACCGAGGAACGCAAGCTTGCCCGATCGCGACAAGAGCTCGTCCGAGACGGCAATGGCCGCCACGGTCTTGGCGGCCGCGAGCTCCTCGGTGGACGGCGCCGCCGACGCGGCCTTCTTGATCTCGGCCGCAAATGCATCGACGAGCGAACCAGCGTCCGCGGGCGCGGCAAAGCCACGCAGTCCCACGAGCCCGGCGTCGGCGTACGTGGCCGCAAAGCCCGCGGCCTTCTTGCTGTGGAGACGCTTGGTCAGCAGCGCCTCAAGCACGCGGGCCGCCGCCGCGTCTTGGGCACCGGCGGTCGGGAACCCGAGCGCGACGAACGTGTTCTTGACGCCGTTCTTCTTGACACGGGACTCTCCGCCCACAAACTTGGCCGGCGTCGTCTTGGCGACCGCCGACGCCGAGGGAACGCCATCGAAAAAGTTGTTGGCGAGCGACGTGAGCGTGGCGTGGTCCACACCAGACCCGACCAACGCGAGCGACGCCGTGTTGACGTACTGGGCGTGGAAGGCCGCGAGGTCGTCGGCGGTGAAGGACGCGAGGTTGTCGACGGCAAACGGCGAGCGGCCGAGCGTCGCGTCGTCGTAGAACGCCGCAGCGTGGACGTTTTCCCACACGGTGCGTTCCGAGCATGCGGCCGACGCCGCGGCTTCCACGGCGACCTGCTGCTTGATCTGGTCAATGTCCCACGGCACGTACCGCGGCGCGAGCGTCGTCTCGGCGAGGATCTCGGCGGCGCTCTCGAGATGGTGCGGCAGCACGCTCACGCTGTAGCGCACAAAGTCGCGGCCGGCGTGCTTGTGGACGACGCCACCAATGGCCTCAATGTCGCGGAAGAGACGCAGGTCCGACCGCGTCGCGGTCGTGCGGAACGCCATGTGCGCAAAGAGCTGCGAGAGCCCGAGCGTGTCGTCACTCTCGGTGCGCGCACCGGCGGCGATCTCGACGCCCAGAGTCGCCACAAAGTGGTCGGCAGTGTCGGTAGCGAGCTTGAGGCCGGACGGCGCCGTGGACGTCGCGGTCGTGGGCTTGGGGAGCGGCGACGCGTTGGCCGTGGCGCGGGAGACACCGGGGAACTCGACATCGAGCGCGTACTGGTGGGCCTGGGCGGACGCCGGGGCGGCGAAGAAGGTGCGCGCGCCGCGCGGCGCGAGGCGAGCCGATCGCGCGAGCATACTGGGATCAAGTGACGGGCAAATGGGGGAGGGTGGGGACCGAGCCAATGTGCGGCCGGGGACGAACGACCGCGCGGACAGTGAGGTTGAGGGCTGCGTTTCTTCGGGCCACACACCTCGGGTCCACAGACCACCAAAATCCGGAAAAAAACCTCACTGGGGCCAATCCACCTGAATAGCAGACCTATGGTTACGCTGTAATGGAAGGTAACCTCGTACTTTAGTGGAAGTAGGCGGTAGACGTGGGGGTTGGCTTCTTGTCTCCTGACTCCAAAAGGGCGATAAATTGGTGCGAGAGAGGATGGCGCGGTATGAGGATGAAGAGGACGTGGAGGAGTCGTTCGTGCACGCCGACATCCCCAACACGTTCCGCGAGCTGCGCGCGTGCATGACGTGCTCGCTGATCAAGACGTTCACGCAGTTTTACGACACGGGCTGCGAGAACTGCCAGTTTCTCCAGATGGCCGACAACCGCCAGCGCGTCGCCGACTGTACGTCGGCCCATTACGAAGGGTGCGTTCTACTGCGATTGATTTCAACTGGAGTAATTGAATGGTCTAACATCCTCCTTGTTGGTTGGTAAAGGATGATTGCGATGATGCACCCAAAGGAGAGCTGGGTCGCCAAGTGGCAGCGCATTGGTGAGTGCTACTCTTACGTTTCCGCTACGAGAAGTCAGGAGGAGTCTGACGTGGGAATAAACTCTTGTTACAGTGCGTTTGGTGCCGGGCATTTACGCCGTGTCGGTATACGGCGAACTGCCCGAGTCGATCAAGCGCTTCCTGGAAGACCGCAACATCTCGTACCGCGTCCAGAGCCACTAACCAGCAAAGCATCAGTCGCACCATATACATGAACAATACGATAAAAAGAACGCTGATTCGTAGGTTTGGCCACTGGCAGCATGTTCAAGAGTGCACGCCAAGTCTACTTGTTCTCCCTGTAGATGGATGCGTCGGCCGGCCACGTGGCTCCCCAGTGAGCCTTGCGGGACGCACGGTACACTTCGCGGATGGCCTTGCCTTTGGTCACAGCCCGACGCTCGAGTTCTCCCTGTGTTACAGACAAATCCCTAATCAGCACTGCACGCATTTCCAGCTCCCTATCTCTCAGCACGTACGTTGGGCATGCACAAGTCCAGCATCACGTGCTTGTTCGCCAGCAACGGGCCACTGACATACCGAACAAAACCCCCAGTCAGTCAGAAATTCAGTTGATAGTGCAGAGGACGGGATGGCGTACCGGATGAGCCGCCCGACGTGCCCTGGCGGCGCAGCAGCTTCGCTGGTGGGGGCCTTGCTCTTCTCCATGACGACATAGGAAAACTTGGAGACCTTGTGGCCGTGCCAGCGCTTTGCGGTCGCGTCCCGAGGGTACTGCACGCGCGGCGAACGCTGCACAAAGTGGCACCACGTCTTGCCCGTCATCGGACACTCGAAGGCGTGCGGACACGGCGCGACCACGTGCGCACGTTCCTCTTGCTCCCCGTCTTCCTGCGCGACCGAGTCCAAGATGAACTGGCGCGCGGACCGCACTTGGTGGGAGCCCCACGTGGAACCGCGGTCGACAACGACCAAGATGCCCTTGTCCGAGAGCAGCTCCCAGAGCGCCGACATGACGGCGACACGCTCATAGTCGGTCGTGATTTCCGACAGCACAAAGTTGAGTACAATGAGATCGTAGCTGAGGCCGTTCTGGATCTCACGCTTCATCTCGGACACGCTGCGGCGAATGCTCAGACCGGGGAACCCATCCAGCATCACCTCTGCAGCGTCGACCATCGACTGGCTCGGCTCCAGCACGCGATACCGCGTCACGGACGCGTCGTAGTAATCCTTGGTGACCCAGCTCGCCGTTCCAGGACCGGCGCCAAAGTCGAGAACGGATTGCGGAGCAAAATCCGGCCGGCTCTGCTGAAGCTGACGGAACGCCTGGTGGGCACACGCGTACGTCATCTCGACGTCCTCGGCCAGATACGCCATGGTCTCGCTTGGGCCGTACAAAAAAGGCTTGATCTGCTCGTCCTTGTCGAGCGTCCATCCAAGCGGACGCTTGTACATGTCCAGCGGGATCTGACGGTCCTTTGCGGTCTCGTCCGTGGCCAGATTCTCACGTAGTTGCTTGAGCTGCGAGTGCGTACGGCGTTTGACAATGTGCGTCAAGCGCGTGAGCATCTCCTGCGGCATCTCCACACGGTTCGTGAGCCCATTGCGGCTCAGTTCTTCGATGCTGGACACGAGCTTGAGCGCGTCGCGCATCTCGCTCAGCCGCGACGAGACCTTCAACGGTGAGGCCTCATCGTTGGCGGCGGAGGCGCTTGTGCCAGCAGCCTCATTTCCCTTGGTGCGTCGCTGGCGACGAACGCGCCGACTGGAGCGTCCGCTCGCCACTGTCGCAAACGGGCTACACTGAAGAGCCACGGCGGAGCCTGGGGAGACGTGACGCGCCGTGTGCACCGCAAGGCGCTGCATGCGCACGACGAGTGAGCCGGCCATCGCGAGAATTTTAGTTCCTGAGATGTGGCGCCGTTGCCACTTGGACCACCAGCTCTAGAGTTGCCGACTACAGTTCACTACCTCAATACAGACCTCTCATTTTCTAACAAGTGCAGAATGTGTGTATAGGTTCCTAACGTCTCGCCCTTCACTTGTGTTCGCTGGTGTTTATGACCTTCAAGGTCTTGTTCTTTGGGCCCTGCGTACCCATCCGCACCATTGCAATCCGAGCTTCTCGTCATTCTCGCTTCTGCGCCTACAAGCCCCATTCTAATCTCCTGCAGCAATGCCCTGGTTCAACCTCGTCGCGATCCCCCAGTGGTACATGGAAGGGCTCAAGTACTATGGCCACCAAGGCTACGCGAACGCGCGCAAGACGTGGGCGGATCCGGACATGGACAAGCAAAAAGATCTCTCGGGAAAGCACTACATCGTCACGGGCTCCAACTCGGGCATTGGATTTGCCACGGCCGAGGCGCTCGCCAAGCGCAGGGCCATTGTCCACATGGTCTGCCGCAACGAAGCGCGCGCCAACGAGGCCCGTGACAAGATCGTCCAGGCCGCCAAGGAGGCGGGCGTCGATGCGCCGAATGTGCAAGTCCACCTCGCCGACTTTGGGTCGATGGAGAGCGTGCGTGCGTTTGGAGAGAAGTTTGCCCAGGAGAATAACGTGCTCCACGCGCTGATCAACAATGCCGGCGCGCTCTTTAAAGAGGAGACCCGCACGCCCCTGGGCGTTGAGCTGTCGATGGCCGTGTCAGTGAGCGGCTCGTTCTTGCTCACGGGGCTGCTGCTACCGCTGCTCAAGAAGGCGCCCAAGGGGCGCGTCGTCAACGTCTCATCGGGTGGCCAGTACCTTGTCGGGCTTGATGCGCATGACCTCGCTGGGAAGGCCCGCACGGGCGCCGTGTACGACGGCGCCGCCGCATACGCGTACGCCAAGCGCGCGCAGGTCGAACTGACCAGGCACTGGGCCAAGCACCCAGCCGGCAAAGGCGTGATCTTCCACTCGATGCACCCCGGGTGGGCCAAGACACCGGGTGTGGCCACGTCGCTCGACGACTTTTCGGTCAAGCACGCCGACATGATGCGCGATCAGGATCAGGGCGCCGACACGGCCGTCTGGCTCGCGATCGCCGCCGAACCGGCCGAGAAGAATGGACTGTTTTGGCTCGACCGCAGTGAAGTGCGCACGGACATGCGCTTGGCGTTCACCAAGGCGAGCGACTCCGACCGTGAGACGCTGTGGAAAGAGTGCGAAAAACTCTGCGGATGGAGCCCTTCAAATGTGTAAGAACACCTACTGCTCCGCGTGGCATGTCTCTTGACCGGGCGAAGGTACTGAACCCGTCCTCTCCATTTACAACTCGATCTCTAAGCAGTAAAGTACTGCAATGGCTGAATTTCTCAGGAGTCACTCCAGTACTTTTTGGCATCCAGCTCTCCATGGTGCTGGCGTCCTTCTGCCACCCCCATTGCGCCTGGCGAACCCTTCAGTGCTCACGAAGCGGTGGTCGCTGAAGAAGGCCTGTCTATTTCGTACCTACGTTTTGTGAAGGTACGATTGCCGTGTAATTGTCGCGGGCAACAGAACCTACATAATACCCATGCTCAAATGGGTTCAGCTTGGACAATGTTGGCTTGTTTCTGGCCTTTTCGATGGGTCGTGCGGTACCTGAGGCGTTGCAAGCATGTTGCCTGCCTCTCTTGAGACTGGATCCGACATGTCTTAGACTCTGGATCTTGGTCTATTCACTGTACATACTGTATTCATACGCGAGCCTGCATGACTCATGCCATGAGCGCCCCTCCCCATCGCGCACCTTATCAATTGTATCCGCTTGCTTTCCCAGCGCTTTGGAAATTTCCCCAGTCGTGTGCGCGAAGGGGCAGGTCCCTCCTTTGCCATATTCTTGTGTGCATGGATGGAGCATGAAACGCTCAGTGTGTCCACCCTGTGGACGAGCTGCTTGTACTGGTACTGTATGGGTTGACGACGCAGGGGCACGGACATGGGATTGGCGTTTTGTTGGTTCGAGTGGTTCGAGTCCGACACGACGCGTGGAGGCGCAGGCCCATGCACGAAAGCAAGCCAACACACATGGGTCAGGGATGCATGGTTTTGTCTGACAGCCACGCCAGGACTTGTGTGACTGTACGTAAAGAACCCACATCGGGACGCTGAATATGGACCCCCCAAGACAGGCCATCAATCAGTTGACCTGACCGGGTCGGATCGACTCGGTTAGACTTCCATCCGGAATCTTGGACGGCTGCACACACGCCCAGCCGTTTGACCTTTTTTCGTGAGCGCCTTGAACGCCAAAGACCATCAGTCCACTCATCAAGATGATCATGAAACCCAGGCCGTCCGGCTCTTCGCCCGCCAGGCCCTGTACAGTACAGTATTCATAGTATGAGTATCATACTGCTCAGTGTTGGTGGGTTGGCAGCCCATATGCCGATGCGAGGCGATTGCCTAATGAGTCACGCTACAGCTGTAGTGTACTGTGTCATGTTCCAAGAGCACCCTATCTGCTCTGCACGCAGAAAGATACTATGGCGTTCACGCAGCACACGTAAGCAGAGTCTCTCATGCTGGCCACATGTGCAGTTCTGTACTACACACATACGATGCCTTTATACAGACGCCGTGCGAGCATGATGATCATCGCCAACCCGTCACGACTTTCGGCCTCAGCACTCCAGTTTGGCAAGTGTACAGACAGCATGGGAACCGAATCAATGCGTTCAGAACCCCAACGCGCTTGCGTCATCACCGTGGTTGAATTGATAAATATGCAACTACGAGAGGAACTCAATGTATTATGTTTAAAAGGTACTTGTGTATATGTGTTCACAAGTCGAAGTTCCAGTACTATCAAAAGATGCCTGGTGAGAGGTTTTAAAACTACGAAGTAATAACTACGGCTGACACGACACCATGGTCGCCAAATGTACAGCACACATGTGGCTTGTTCTTCCTCAAAAGTTCAAGGAAGGGTCAGCCATCACCCTTTTCCCCACCACTGGTCTCTCTCACATCCAGACGGTACAGCTCGTAGACCTCGTAAACACTCGAATGCGATATTCAAGAACCTTGTACACTGCACAGTACACAGTACATACGAATAAGAGTTGGATAAAACCATTTTATCGTTTAACTTGGTTTCCCAAATGTGCAGATTCTGTCAGAGCAGCGCACTTTCCATGTGAGCATGTCGGCCAGAATGTACATTCGTGGCTCGTCCAAGCCCGTTTCAGTGAGAGGAGTTCGTTCGTCCAAGCGACATAATTCCCAGCACCAGGACATAGTGCGAAATAACTGTGCACATTCATTTCGTACAGTGCACACGAGCGGGACTGACCGAGTCATGAACCATAAACAAGTTTGCGCACAGTGCTCCATCCTCTCATTGGCTCAAAGGCCTCGTAATCGAAGTCCACAAAACAATGCGTCACGCGCTCAGGTCGAAAAAATCCAGTGGGGTATGATGGCCAGGGTTGAAATTTGATAAGCAGCCAGCGTGCAAAGTTAGCCTTGCACATCATATCGTGTACAGGGCTAGGGCCGTACCCGATCTTACCGTCCAATCGAGAAGTGTCTCTGCGACACTGCAAGCACCAACAACAGTCCCATCTGTGTCGCAAACATGAAAAACTGACAAATAAACAGCCCGAGCCCTGATGCAGTTTTCTTGGTTTTGTTCGGCTTGTTGTGGATGCTTGACACTGTCAAGGCTTTTATGGTGACAGCAAGTGCCACCTTCAAAACTGGGTTGGAGAAAGAGCTTTTCGGGCAAAACTGATCTTTCTCTCACGAAAGAACGCGTAATGACCGCCTTTCTCTTGGCTTTCTTATGTTTTTTCATCTATTACACTATGAGGTCGCACGACTTTGGACCGTGTGTCACCTCTTGCACTACAGCATGGCAGGGGTTGGGGTGAAAAAAGGCCTCTTCGCTCCTACTCTGTTCTCTCCTCCCACCTCCTCTCGCTCTGCTCCTCCCTCCTTTGTTCTCCCCTGACCGTCCGTGTGGACTCCAAGCCGAACACAGACAGAGCTGAACCCCACCATTCAAGAATTGGCCGTCAGCGATTGGTTGTGCACCGTTGCAACACACCCCTCCGCCTCCTGGAAGCAGCCGCTGCAAAGACAGTTCCGCCATTCAAAATCCAAATCCCTCCTCTCGTCCCTCCTGTCCCCTCCTGCCCGTCCGTCCGTCGGCGCGTGGTTTCTCGTTCTCTGCTCTCCGCTCCCCCTCTCTTGCTCCCCACTCTGAGAGCTCCTCCTCCCTGTCGGCTCAGTTGGTTTTATGGCCTCTGCAGTGAGCAGCTACAAGATCAAGATGCACCCGGAATCCGACGACGCCGCTAGCGTCGGCAGCAACGACGCGTTCAACTACGAAGCTTACTCGGCCTACTCAGCACCTTCCACGTCTTCCGCCATGGGTCCCTCGGCCGCCACGGCTTCCACGGGCAAGAAGACACAAGGCAACAAGCCCGGCGACCGTAGTCTGACCATCTCCACGTCCAAGGCATCGGGCAAGAAAGCGCCAGCGTCGGTCTCGTCGACTGACTCGAATGACGATGATGCCGCTGGTGGCGGTCGCCCTGAGCATTTGAAGCCGCGTCTGTGCACGGTGCCTGGCTGCAAGAAGCGTGTGCGCTCCAAGGGGCTGTGCAAGGCCCACGGCGGTGGCCGTCGCTGCATGGTGGAAGGCTGTGAGCGCAGCTCTCAGGGCCAGGGGCTCTGCATTCGCCACGGCGGCGGCAAGCGCTGCACGCAGGCCGGGTGTACCAAGGCGTCCCAGTCAAACGGTCTGTGCAAGGCCCACGGTGGCGGCTTGCGCTGCATGGCCGGCAACTGCACCAAGAGCTCGCAGGGAGGCGGCTTCTGCCGCGCCCACGGTGGCGGCCAGCGCTGCGAGAAAGAAGGATGCAACAAGGGCGCCCAGCGCGGCGGCTTTTGCGCCGGCCACGGCGGCAGCCGCTTTTGCCAGCACCCCGATTGCACCAAGAACGACCGCGGCGGCGGCTACTGCGCCGAGCACGGCGGCGGCAAGCGGTGCGACCAGCAGGGTTGCAACAAGCCGGCGCGGAAGAAGGGCAAGTGTTCGTACCACGCCAACGCCAACAAGACCAAGGCGCCCAAGGAACAGCCGCCGCAAGCCGCCTCGGCTGTGGCCGCGCCGCCACCGCCCATGATGGATATGCGCCAGCTCACGGCGCCAACGGCCGCGTACAATGCGATGCAGACTATGCCGCAAGCGCCCAAGGGCGTCGACGTCCGCGATGCAATGGATCAGCACCGCTCGTCGTACCCGCCCGTGTCAAGCTACCCGCACCAGCCACACCAGCAGCGCATGGATGTGGATCACCGCTACACCAAGGGATACGACCAGCAAATGCCCATGGCCGGAAATGCACCCGGATCGAACCCGTACTTGATGCATGGTGGCGATCAGCGCGGCTACGAGCCGATGACCATGCAGCACCAAGGTGGCGCGTCCCGTGGCCAGTACATGGACTCGTCGCTGCCGTCTGTCTCGCAGGGCTACTCGAAGCAGCAGCAGCAGGGTGTGTCGTCCATGGCCGGTATGGACCGCAGCGTGTCGCCGTACGAGCCCATGCCACGCCAGTCAAGCCACCAGGGGCACCCCATGCAGCAGCCGGGCGGCTACTCGCAGCACTCGCAGCAGCACTGGTCGGCCAAGGACCCCGTCTCGTCCCAGGGCCGCGGCGCTATGGACTTTTACGACATGAAGGAGAGCTCCCACCATCCGCAGGCGTACGGCGCGCCGCCGCAGTCAGCGGGTCCGTACCACCACCACATGCCGGTGAACGGCGATCCGTCGGCCGCGGCCTACAGCACGCAGCGTGATAGTTATTATGCCCAGCAGCAGCAGCAAGCCCAGCAAGCACCGCACCATGCGGCGTCGGGCCAGGCTCCGAACGACTCGGGCATGTATGGCTCGTACAACTACCAGCCCCACCAGATGCACAGCATGAACTTGCTGTAGTTTGGAGTTTTGATTGATGGATGGATGGAGGAGAGGTGAGTGGCCCCCGTAATATATAAGCGCTCGGAGCTCCTCCTCGCTCATCCTCTCCCCTCCCTCCGCGACTCGGACACACCCCACCCAAAGCATAGATAGATTACGATAGAGAAACCACTTTTTTGTTACGAGAACGCGTCGAGCGAGTTTTGTATCCCCCAGCAGTACTCGCAGCATCGGCTGTTGTTCGACATGACACAAAAGAGAGTGGATGCATTTGTTTCTTCTTTTTTTGTGTTTGCTTGCTTCCTTTTTTTACTTCACGCATGGATACACTAAAGGCATGGTTTTGATTAAGATACAGGGTTGATTGATGAGTGGGAGGGATGGCTGCAGGGTCAGAGTCGCATACGCATGGCACTCGTGCTTGCAGCACGTGGCCGCGAGGTCGACACGGGCGACGCTGCCAGCTCCACGTCGCGCATGCCGTCGCCCTTGCTGGCAAACGAATGGGAGCGCCGCGCCCGCAGCTTGAGTCGCAGGAACGTGTCAATAGCCTCACGCGGCAATGAGAACGTCTGAGACGCGACGCGGAAACCCCCTTCGCCCGTGTAGAAGTGGCGGTAGCACTGCACCAGTTCACGCTCCTGAAGAAAGCACCCCCCAAGGTCAGCAAATGTATTCGTATCAGCATATGGAAAGATGGTTCTACCCACGTACAAGGCCAGCGTAGGCAGTGAGGATCTCGTCGGCGCAGTGCGCGCGCGACGGTTCGTAGACGCGCATCAGCTTCTCCAGCTCGCGTCGCCAGTCGTCACGTGTCATAGTCGCCCGCTTGTCACTTGATCGCCGTTGTAGCGTTGTCGACGCCAGTGGCGTCGCAGTAGTAATTGGCGTCGCGGTGCTGATAATGGTCATGACGTTGCCTTACTCGAAGTCCAGACGTCAAGTGGGGAAATGGGAGTGGGAATCCAAACGGGCCAAGCTGCCACCAGCCAGACGCCCCGTGGTGGTTTTACGGGACACCAGCGTTTCCATGTTTTTCCCGGTGAGCTGAACCGTTCTGACGCAAGACGGCGCTGCGAAAAAGACACAAAACATCGAAGACGCGAAATAAAAATACCGTAATTGGATGATACTGTAACGTAAATGACGGTAAGCTATGCATTTTTTAGGCATTTTTACCCAAAAACTCAGCACAAAAATGAAAAGAACAGAGGACATTCTTCTCTCTCTACTCCAGAGCCTCTCTCTACTCTTGGAGAGACCTGGCGGTGGATCCGAAACCCCTCCCGCGCCAAATCCCTCGGAGACACTCTTTCCTGTGCAAGTGCCACCTTTTCAGACACAGTTTATTTAGCGTTGTGTGGGTTGAGCAGTCGTCAGACAGAGCTGTGGACAGTCGAAACTCAGATAAGTGCACTGTCATTAACCCAAATATTGGCCGTTAGAACAGTAGCGTAGTGTAAATGAAATAGACGAACCCCCACGGCAGGGGGGGGTATTATTTCGCCGTTTGGGCGAGGAGCCGCTGGAAGATCGCCCGCAGCGTCGTGACGCCCAGCAGCACGCCTTCGTCTCGGCGCCGAGTCTCTGGCGTCGTGTACTGAACGTGGGCAAAGTCAATCAGTCGGATGTCGGCGCGGCCGTCGCCTTCATGGTAGCCGTCGTAGAGGAAGAGCAAGGAACTCGCGATGAACTCGAACTCGTCTTGCGTTTCAAACCACTGCTGCAACTGCGCGAGCCTCGTGATGAACTGCAATCATACATCATTAGGAGGGGGCAGAGGAACCTAATGCGTTTGCCATGGAGGCATACGTACAGCTTGCAGTAGCCGCTGGGCTTGGACAGCGTTGCCCATTGGGAAGAACGTGGCAAAGAGCTGCGCGAGGTCGCTCTCGGTCGTGATGCCACGGCCCACATGCTTGTCGTGTTCCACATACACTTGTGCAGTAGCGTCGTAGACTTTGATGCCCTGTACGCGGAAGCCGACGCGCGTCTGGAGAGGGAACTTGCTCCGTTCGTACGCGATCTTTTCGTCGCTCGCGCCGTCCTCATAGGACCGCGTACCCACTTTGACGTCCATGATGCACGGCCACGCGCGGCCCCAGGTCAGGTCTTCGAGTGCCAAGTATTCTACCAGACGTTGTCAGTGTGAGAAGACAGTCCTAGTCTACACAAGCCAAGGAAAGGGAGGACGTACTGCCAGGATGCAAGCCACGGTCAGTGGTATCTTCCGCCACAACGACGAGGCCACGATAGCCAGGAAGCAGAGGACGTAGCTGCTGGTAAGTGGGGGTGTTGTTCGTAGCGTTGTCCTTGAAGATGCGCTCGTAAAACTCGTGCTCGCGTTCGCCGCGCTGTTTACTTTGGAACGGCTTGAGGATCTGGCCGCCAAACGCGCGAAGACCTTTTGTCGCAAAGCAGACCGCGTCAGCGACCGACATTCCACGAGGGCATACCTTAGAAAGATATCTATCATGCTACACACTCGTCTTCTCCGTCGCGTGCCCGCCGACCTGGTGGGCCATCGCCACAAACTTGGCAGCATCCACTGGCGTGCCCATTTTGCCTCCTAATGGGATCCAAGAAGCGACGTATCAGATCCCACTTTTGTCTGATCGGATCAGGTATATATATATATATCTGATACCTACGCGTTTCAACTGTTGCGAGTCTGGGGGACGATGGCGACCCGGATGCTGATCCTTGGTGGCACGAGCTACGTCGCACAATTTCTCTGCGCGCGCTTCCTCGACGGGTCGCTCGATGGGGCGACAGCGTTCGCGTGTACAGTGCGATCGGCGGACGCGCAGAGCCTGCCGCTCGGCCTGGAGCTCGCGACGACGGAAGCGTCTTCGCCCACGCAGCGCGTCGTGCGCGTGTTCACGGGCGTGAGTCTGCTGGAGCTAGACACTGTCCGAGCAGCAGTCGACGCGTTCTCTCCGACTGTGGTCGTCAACTGTATCGGTTCGTGTTCTCCTCCATAGTGAGAAGCTGTCATTATCGACTGACCGACTTCTCTTCTCGCAGCGCTGTCGTCACCCGCGGCCTGCGAGCGGGACCCCGCGATGGCGTTTGCGCTCAACCACGTGCGTCCATGAGACCCACCTGCTTCTGTGTCACATGTGACCTCGGCGTTTCTTAGTGGGGCTGTAAAACAACGATGTACTGTGAGTAGCCGAGCGAGCTGATCGCGTACTTAAGCGGCCGGGAGAAGCCGCCCCACTACTTCCACTTCTCCACGGTACGCGAGAAGCTACATTCCTACAAAGCCCCCTTCTAATGGCCACCGTCACTGGTATACACCGGAGTAGGATTTTGTCTATGACGGTCGCGTGGTGCCGCCGCTTGGGTACCGCGAGACCGACGCCGCCGTCTCGACCGCCCACTGCGTGTACAGCACCACGAAGCTCGCGTTTGACGAGCACCTCCTCACGCTGTCGCCAACGGCTCCGCACCTTCGCGTCACGGTTCTTCGCGTCGCTAACGTCGTTGGCGGCCCCGCTCCGTTGTTTCCAAGTCAGCCACCGAAGTTTGCGCAATGGCTCTTTACCGAACTGCTACTGGCTTCGCCCGACAAGCTTCACACGCCTGTGCGGCTCTGGAAGGATGAAGTGCGGTCCTTTCTCTTTGTCGAAGATCTTGTGCGCGTGCTGTGGCGACTGGTGAGAACGCCAAGCGATGAGCTACAAGTCACGGCTCGTGTATTGAATATTGGTGCGTGATGCGTAGTGGTGGACCTTGTGTCCAGCGGCATTGACTCGTTGTGAATGGTCGTGATAGGTGGTGTGGACGCGATGTCACGAGTCGAGTTTGCCGACCGGCTCGTACGGGAGTACCAGAGTCTCTACCCGGCGGCCACGAATACGTGCCGTCCCATTGAGCGGGCTGAGCGGGCATCGGTCGACTTGGGGTACCAGTCTCCGCTGGACGCTCGCATGGACTCTACCGCGCTCCGCAGTCTGCTTCCGGATTGGGCATTTTCTACGACCAACGAAATCATGCGCGAGCTGTGTCGCTTCTTGCACAGTCTCCAAAAATGAGCGGCAAGATGGTAACGCATATAACTCCTTCCAGCGGAGCAAGCGGGATATATGATTCGATAGTCAGAAGCGAAACATAAAGGAGGGAGGAGACAATTCAACGTGGAAAAAGAAAGCTAGGAAGGCCGCCACCACTTCAACCATGGAGCGACACGTCGATCTGGAGTTTACTGCTCCGCGACGAGATCGCCGATGCGGTTCGAAGGGGCGGGTTTCTCCACAAACGCCGCGTCGCACAGGCTGATCGCGTGGCATGCCTGGCTCGGGCTCTTGCCTTGATTCACGAGTTCCTCAAGGTTGTCAAACTTGGACGAGAGCACATCGCAACGCGCAATGGGCGGCAGCACAAAGCACATCGTCTCGAGCGCTTCCTTGGCGAGGCGGAGTTCGCTTGTGTCACCCTTGATCCACACCAGGGTCTCGGCCGTGTATTCGCACAGCAAACAACCCATCGACATTGACTTCTCCGCAGCGGCCTTTGCGGACAGTGTCTTCGCGTCGAGCATGTTGAATTTCGCAATCGAGGAAGGCATGAAGTTGGCGCTGGTCGGTGAGGTCGTCTTGTCATGGCACAAATTGGCATCCACACACACGCTGTGAGGCGACTTGCCGCTCTTTAGGGACGCGACAGCCTTGTCGAACATCTTCAGGTCGTCATGGCACTGCATAAAAAATGTCAGTAAAGATATTCAGCCGTTGCTATGGACAAAAGCTTACCTTGTCATCCTTTGGCATGAAGTCACACACGATGCCGGCGGCTTCGCGCACCTGCTGCACCTGCTCCGGCTTAGACTTGAGCGCATATTCCAGCACGGTCGCAACGCCCTCGCAATATGCGCACGTGTTGTCCTTGACTCTAGCGTTAGGCAGCTTCGGCAATGGACTAATCGCCACAGCCTTCTTGCAAAGCTTCATGTCGCGACAAATGGCATCGGGCTCCTCGCCCTTCTTAATGGAGTCGATGATCTGATCCAGTTTTTGGATCACATCGTGGCACTAAAACGAACAATATCGCCATCGTCAGATCCACCACAAAGCCAGCATCGCTTAGATAGACGTACCTTGTTGTCAGCGGGCAACACCTTGCACACCAAGTCTGCGACCGTGCGAATCTCCATGACCTTGGACGGGTCTCGCGCGATCGCAACCTTCATCAAGCTTGCGATTTGCGTACAGAAGAAGCAATCATCAATCTTACCGACTGCTGGGGTCACAACAGTCTTGGTCATGGCATCCTTCAGCAACAAATGCGTGTTGAGCACACCGGGGGCACCGAGATCAAGCTGCTTGGCAGTGCAGTACTTGAACTCCGCACAAATCTCGCGTGGCTTCTTCCCGGAGTTGAGACCAGCAATTGCTTTGTTGAATTTGTCCACATACTGGTGGCAGACGCTGTCGTCTCCGAGCATACCACAGGCAATCTCCGCGTACAGTCGTACACTGTCGACGTCATTGGGGTCTTCTTGGAGAGCGATCTCCAGAAGGGTCATGACATAATCGCAGTAGAAGCACGTCTTGTTGTCCTGAGCACCCACTGGCGCTGGCAACGCCAACGCTTGCGCCTTGGTACAGAGCTTGATATCGACACAGATCTGGTGCGATGTTTTGCCGGCCTTCAGCTCATAAACAATGAAGTCAAACATGTCGACGTACTGATGGCACACATTGCCATCGCCCAGCATGCGACAAATCAAATCGGCGTACAGGCGCAACATGTCGACGTCCGCACTGCCTTGAGGGATAACCGTCTCGATAATCGTGACAACGAGGTCGCAGTACAGGCACTTCTCGTCGGTCAAGGTAGCACGTTCGATAATAGCCTTCATGTTGGGACGTTCGTCAACTGCCTCGAGTTGTTTCGTACAAAACTGGATGTGAACACAAATCTCGTGGGGTTTCTTGCCCTTCATCAGCAGAGCGATCGCGGCGTTGAACTTGTTGACGTACGCGTGGCAGATATTGTCATCGCCCAGCAAGCCACACATTGCGTCGGCAATTTTGCGCACTCGGATAATGTCAGCGGGCTTGCTTACTTGGGTGACAATCTCCAAGACAGTCACAAAGAAGTCACAGTAAAAGCACTTCTGGTCGCTGTACTTGATCGGCGACGGAGGGGGGAGCGCAAGTTGTTGAGACTTGGTGCAATACTTGAATTGCGCACAAATCTCACGCGGCTTCTTGCCCTGGTTGATCGCATCAACCGCCGCGTCAAACTTGTCCACGTACTGGTGACAGACACTGTCATCGCCAAGCATGCCGCACACGAGATCCGCGTATTGCCGGATCTGCTCAACATCGGCATCGTCGTGTTGGAGGACCACTTCGAGCAACGTCACGAGGTAGTCGCAGTAGAGACAATCCTCAGCGTCCCCTCCAGCATGCGATCGTACGACCACCTCCAAGGCACCCGCTTGTTGCTTTGGACAAAACTGGAACTCCGTGCAGATCTGGTGCGGTTTCTCACCTTTCTTGATAGCGTCGATCGCCGTGTCGAGCTTGGAGACGTATTCCTGGCAATACTTGTTGTCGCCCAAGAGACCGCAGATCATGTCGGCGAACTGGCGAATCTCGTCCATGTCTTTTTCGTCTTCTTGGAGAGCGATCTCGAGCAGCGTCGTAAAATACTCACAGTAAAAGCACTTGTTGTCGCCACGCTGTTGCTGCATCGCCAGCGACGCGATCGTCTCCGTAAAATTGGGGTTCAACACCCAACCGAGCATCTTCGATGAGCCACGGTGACTCGTCTTCTTGCACATGCCGATCGCCGTACAGATTTGCTCGGGGGTCTTTCCCTGCTTCGTCCAGTCAACAATCTTGCCAAAGTTGGTCGAGAGGTCGTCGCACTTGCAGTCCTTGGGGGCCAGCTTGCACACATACTTGATCGCCGTGTGAAGAACCTCGAGTTGGCCCGGCGCATGCTGCACCACGAACGCGACAACACCCGTAATGTGCTCACAGTAGAAGCACGCGTGGTCCGCCGACACTTCCACGGGCAACGCGTCGTCGTCCGGCGTGGTCGTGCCGATGGACGCGGTGCACATCGTGAGCCGTTCACAGACAACTTCCGGGTCCGTGCCGTGGGCGAGCCACTCAACGACATCGTCGTAGCGCTTGATAAACGTGTGGCACATCGAGTCGGCGCTCATCGAGTCACAAATGTCGCCGAGAATCTCGCGCACTTGCTGGACTGTGGCCATGTCCTTCTTGACGGCGTCGCCCACCATCTTGACAAACCGCTTGCACAGCTTGCACGACAGCGGCGGGTCTTGGGCGTCCATCCCCTCGCTCTTCATCAGCTCATCCGTCATCTTGACTGCATCGCAAATGGCGTCGTGGGTCTTGCCCGCTCGCAGAAACTGCTCAATCTGGGGCGCCATGGCGACCACGCGTTTGCACTCTTGCACAAGCGCCGTGGTCTCGAGGTCGTCGCAGTTCATTTGGCCTTCAAAGTGGAACGTCACGAGACTGCCCAGCGGCGTGCGCAGCCGCGACGTCATGCGCTGGGCCTCACGGGTCAGCGCGGCCTGCTCGTCGACGCGCTGCACGGCGACGCGACACGCAAACGCCTTCTCTTCCTCGCTCAGCACGCCTTCCGTCGGTTCTTCCACCACCAGCACGACCACGGGCTCGGCGTCGTGCGCTTCTTCTTCGCCAAACGCAGAGTCCCAAAACTGCTCCAGCAGTTGGGTCGACTTTTCAAACTCGCGCTGCATCGTCGCCAAGAGGCCGTTTTCGCGCGCGATTTCGTGCTGCGCCGCCACACGCGCGGGCGCCGCGATCGCGACGGCCGCCGCGGCCACGGCGAGCGCGCGGAGCGAGCCAAGCTTCATGATTCCCTAGTTCACGCGCGCGCGATCTTTCTCTCTTCGCTTCTTCCGCCTCGGCGTCTGGGTCCTTCTTTCCCTTTGAAGCTTCAACCACGAAAGCGACAGGAGACTGGCGGACTCACCGTCGAATTGGAGAGAAAAGGACGGATGACATGGATGGAAACATCTGCTGAGGCGGCGAGAGTGTTGATCTCATTACAAAGAACAAGTATAGAGGATGGCAGAGGCCGTTGTACGGATCGCAACAATAGGAGACGGATCGGCTAAAGGCGGGGGGTCATTTTATGGACATAGTGTGACACAAGAGTGTCCGTCGATCTTTAGGACAGAGGGGGCGTCTATTGCAGGAGGCTACAGTACATTCATGAGTCGCGATCATGAAGAGACGCGGCCCTAAATGACAATGGATACGACCTCGACCTCGCGCCGACGCTCGTCCGCTGGAGCGGCAGCCCAGGGAGGACTCCAGTCCCCACCCGAGTCAACGGAGCAGGCCTTCCAGAAGCTCTTTGCGTCGGTCGCGGACCCACAGACCCGTGAGCACCACGCGCGCCACGTCGCGCTCACCAAGAACGTGCTTTACCAGAACGAACTCGGGTAAACGCTTTCTCTCTCGCTCTCCACAGCGAGTACTTTCAATAACTCCAGCTCTTGCAGGTGGAAGCTATCGGATCTGCCGCTGGTCGCCGAGTTCTTGATAGTGTTGCGCGACAAGGTGGTTGATGGCGTCGAGCCGTTCGCGACCCTGCTGCTGGGCGCCGTCATGCTCTGTGGCAAGGTGAGAGAGTATGCATCACAGTGGCGGCCGACACGTACACAAGTAGGATACTCACTCTGTGCGTATGCTGAACTATGATGCAGCCGTTTGTTCGCGTCAAATCAAACGAAGAGCTCTCGAACTCGGCGCTGCTCACCGCGTTTGTCCCGACTCTCGCGCAATTATTGTCGTTTGACGAGCTCGCGATCCAAGTCGCGGCTGCTGACGCGCTGCGGCAATTCGCCATTGGCGCCTGTGGGTGGTGATATTGTATAGAAACCCTTCTTCTTCTGGATTCTCTTATTCAGCTTCGTGGTTCTTGCTGATCGGTAGGCCTGAAGAGGCCAACGGTATCCAAGAACCAGGCAACGGACGGCGGCACTGGCGACGATCTGCGATTACCGACACGCGTCCACGCACAGAACGTCATGGAAGAGACCGGCACTGTGGATCTCATTGTCCGCGTCTTCCACGACTTGTTTCCTGACGACGACAGCGAGGAGCAGCAAGAGGCAAGTCGGGCCGAGCCGTCGACTGAGGAACAAGACGCGCGACCGCTCACGCCATCGACCAAGCCGGAAGGAGACCTACATGCCTCCACATCAACTGAAAACGTTGTGCAGCGGCAGCGCCACGAGCGGGTCGCACAGTTGCTGTTCCCGCTGGTGGACCTCGTCTACGAGCTGAGCAGTCACCAGCGATGCGCCGAAGTGCTGGTGGTCACTGGCGCACTCCACTACATCGTGTTTGTGCTGGGCAGTCTCGTGGCGACCCCGCAAGACGAGCTCCTGCCGCTCTGTCTCACGACGCTCTGGAACGTACTCGAGCTCAGCGACGAAAAGATAAGGACTATGGCCACGTGTGCGTCGCGGCGTGAGCTGCTCGTGCACTTCCGTCTGCGCAACGCGACGTATTTCCTCTCAACGGAACTCACGTTCCAGGTGCTGCAGCAGACGCTCGAGCTGCTGCTGCAGCATGGCTTTCGTCGCCAAGACAAGGAGCTCCGTAACGAGTGTCTCATGGTGCTGCTGCTGCTCGCGAGGCGGTCACGGTCGCTCGATCTCTTCTACTCGACGGGCGTCACCACGTGTCTCCTGTCGTATGCGACGTCCAGCGAACTCGCTCGAAAGAAGTTGCCGCCCTCGTCGAGCTCCACGATCGTCGCGGACTCACACCACTATGCGACCAACGCGGACGAAGATCTCGAGTTCAAGCAGACGCTATGGCTGCTCGTAGCAGCCATTGCGACCGGCCACGTCGACAACCTCCAGGCCATTGTACAGTTCCGCTTCTTGGACGTCCTGGTGGAGTACGCGACGAGTACCTCTACTCAAAAAGATTTTCCCGCCAACAAGCAGCCCACGGCCAATGCATCGACCAAGGCCACGCATTATTCAGCTGCCCAGCTGCTGCTGCTGCAGACCACGGCACTCACCGTGCTCACCAGCGTCGTGCCGTACCTTCTTGACCACTTCTACGAGACCCAGGCCCACGTGCGCCTGCTGGATTTTCTCCAACTCGCCGTTGGCTCGGAAGACGTGCTCACGACGGCGTGGCAGCTCCTCGGCCATGTGGCACTACCCCTGCCTCATATACAAGACGAGCTCGGTCGCCTCGGCGGAGTTGAGACGGCGCTCGCCGCGTTTGACACGCCGCCGTCTCGCCACACGTACGCGATGCGCCGCAACGCAATCATCGCGTGTGCGAGCATGTGCCGCAACCACGACCGCAACCGCCAGCGGTTCTATCTGGGCGACGGTGTCAACGCCATGGCCAAGCACTTGGAGCTGGATGGTGCCCACGTCGTGATGGAGGAGCATCTGCTGGTGGGCGTCATTGAGGCTGTGCGGTCGTGTGTGATTGGTTACAGCGAGAGCGAGCTCGCGTTCCTTCGAGCCGACGGCGTGCTTCGGCTGCTGGACGTACTGGAAAAGGCACCAAAGGCCCTCAAGCACCAAGTGCTCGCGGCGCTCGCCGAGATCACCGTGAATCCAGCGGCGATTCCGTCGTACACAGGGTGGCGTAGTGGTAAAAAGGAGTGGAACAATGCCACGGCGAGCCAAGTGCTGCTGCGGCTGTACGCCCACGAAGAAGCGATCGAAGAGAAGCAGTCGACGCCCGTCGGCTCGAACCACGACAGCAGCGACACGTCCCTTGTAGCGGCTGCAAACTTACGGACCAGTGCGTTTCGATCCATTGCGACGTGCAGATCCCCGCTCGTGGTCTTCCCGCCAAACGCCGTCGAGGATCTCTCTTCCTCGCCCGCGTCCCCGACCGACACGCGGCCAGCATCACCGGCCTTTGCTCGCCTAAAGGAAGCACTCAAGGCCGGCCAGTCAAAGGCGACCGCCCACAAGAAGTCGCTGCTGGACATGGGCGACGACGACGCGCACCCGCAGCTCAACCTCAAGACGAAAATCCACGCCGTGCTGGAGAACCTCTCGTTTGTGTGTGAGCGCCTGAGCCCCAAGGAACGCGTGGTGCTGGAAATCGCCAAGGAATTCCCGACCTTTCGCGTCGGCGAACTGTGGCAAAACGTCGAGCGCACGCTCCACGCCGAGGGCGTGCGCCCCATCTACGCCGACGCGCTGCACATTCGCCGCCAGATCGAGCACGCCTACAATATCGCCATGTATACCAAGCACACCCAGCAAGACATCACGGCGCGGGACGCACAGAGCGGCACGGCCCATGAGCAGCGCTTCTTCCAGGGTATTCTCCAGCAGAAGCAGCAGGACGAACAGGCCGAGAAGTTCCACCGCGCGAACCGCCGCCAGAACTCGACCATGCAGCTCCACTTGGACGCCAAGCGCACGCGGCTCGAGCTGCTGCGCCGCCAGGACCCGACGGCGTTTGCCGCGTACGAGCGCGAGCAACGCCGCAAGATTCAAGACCCACCGCCCGTTTACCACGAAGAGCTTAGCACAGTCGCACAGAAGGAACAGGAGCTGCGTGGGCGGCTCAGTACGATCCAGATTGCACCCCACTAATAAAAGGACGAGTCTATTCATCCTCGTGTTCGTCGGCGAGTTCCATGCTCAGCTCGTCCAGCAGCTCGTTGATCTGGACGAGAATGTCCGTGTGCGTGGCTGTCATGGCCGCGACCGACTTTTCCAATAGCGCCAGTCGGCTCTCGTCCGGCTCGGCGCGTTGCGCCATGTCAGTGAGCCGCATCTTCTCCACGAACAGCGCCGACGTGAGCAGGAGCTTCTCCTTCTCCTGGACCTGCACCTTGCGGATAAGTTGCGCCAATGGGATACGCTGCTGCGCGCGCAACGCTGCCTCAATCGCGTTGACCTGCTTGCTCACGTCGGCAAAGAGCGCCGTGATTGTCGTGCCTTTCGAAGCAGTACGAAGAGTCCTTGTCAGTCGCCAATAAAACTCATGAGGCGTAATCCCACGTACAGAACGGCTGAAACTGCGGCGTGGCCTTGAACGTATTGAAACCGGTCTGGAACTCGCTGTAGATCTGCACGCGACGCTCTTGCAGCGTAAAGAACGAGCGTCCAAGCGCCGCAACGCTCTGCGGTTGCTCCTCCGACGGCGTCGTGGCAGCGGCGCTCTCGCTCGGCGCTAGATCCTCGCTGACGGCGTCCGCCACGACCTGAACGTCCTTCCCATGGTGCGCATCGTGCTGCTCGCCAACGCAGTGCTCGTGCGCGTGCGCCGGGCGCGACGCCAAGAGCTTGTAGCACGCATCAAAGTCCATGTTGTGGGGGCTCACTTTGCTCAATTTCTCCTAAATCCGAATCAAGATGTTCTCTCCGTTAAAACCGTATGGTTCGCCAATTACAATTATTGGCAAGTGATATCCGTTGAGTGGGAACAGGCACCATTTGAGTGTGATTCTCAGCTTAGCACTCGGCGCCCTTCGAGCCGTCGATGGGGATCAGCCAGCAGTGGCCGACCTTGGCGCCGCCCTTGACGGTCTGCCGGCGGTCCTTGGCGAAGACCCAGTTGTCGTCAAAGGTCATGAACCGCAGCCGCATCTGCTGCTTGCCAAATGACATCTCGAAAATACCGTACGGCGCGTTCGCTCCGATCCACACAGTCGAGACGTCGGTCACGTACGGCGGCGGCGAGCCAATGCTCTCGCTCTGGATGCCGCCGCCGGCACCGTTGGTCACGAAGTGGGTATTGAACGTTGCCCACTCGTGGCTCTCGGCGTGGGTGTGGCCGTTAATGAACACGTGCACGCCCGTGTCGGCCAGCACGTCGAACCACTGCTGCATCATAGGCGGCTCCATGTGAAAGTGCGGCGAGTAGTGCGAGTTCACGACCTTCCACGTCGCGCTCGAGTCCTTGGCGTCCCGTGCGAGTTGCGTGAGCGAGTCGCTCTGCCACTCCTTGATCTTGTTGAGGCACGCGTCAAAGAGATCGGTGTCACCGCCGGCACAGTGCGAGTGGCCGCGGTGGACATTGTTACACTTGACGTCGCCGCCGTACTTACTGAGGTACCCGTAGCACTGGCAGCAAATCTGTTCGCCGCCGTGGACTGTGGCGGCGTTTGTATCCACATTGAAAATGTCGACCGAGACGCCGCTCGCGGGGTCCACGATCGTCTCGACGTAGTACCGCGCCGGCATCTTCCAGCGGTCGCCGTTGGGACTCACGTACGTGGCCTGGCCCGTGAACTTGGCCTCGAGCTGCCGGAGCAAGTCGGCTTTGCTGGCGCACTCGTAAAACTGGTTGTCGTATTCCCCACAGATAAACATGGAGCCCCCATAGTCATGGTTGCCCATGACGTTGACCCACTTGATGTTCTGTAGTGCCGCGTGGTCGTACATGGCCTCAAAGGTGTTGGCGAACCGGTACGCGACGTCCTTGGTGCCCAGGCCGTTCCAGTAGAAGCTGTCACTGTATTCTCACGTCATACCGCCGAGTGTCAGGGATACGAATATGGCTCTGGAGTGGTGTAACATACCCATGGCCGAGGATCACCTTGGGCTTGAGTTGGGCGGCCGACAGCGCGAGCAAGTACGCGACGTTGGGCTGCGCTTGCTGGTCCTTGTAGTACTCGGGGTTGTTCTTGCCCGTCTGGCGGTACTTGTTGCAGCACGAGCCGAGCCCGAGGTCGACGCCCCAGTCGCCGATCGCGAGTGCGTGGAGATCGTAGGTCGCCGTAGTCGACACTGTCGCGACGGGTGTTGGCGCAGTCGTGGGCGTGGCCGTCGTGGCGTTAGGCGCGGTGGTAGTGGTGGCGGTCTTACATTTGTACCCAAAGTACGTTGCCGCCTCGGGCGTCGCACACACAACTTCTGTGAAGACAATTGACGTGGAGGCCGTCTGCACTGCGTGGGTTTGCTGCTCGAGATGCGCTTCGACCTGCCGCAAGTGGCTGAACCACGGGCCGTCCTGCGCCGCGACCACACTCGACAGCGACGCCGCAACGACACTAACGACGACAGCGGACACACAACGCGAGATCTTCATACGTGCTTCTTTTGCTATGAGATAAATGTCCACACAATGCCTATGGTGACCATTTCTTTCCAAAAAACCACAGGCGACTTTTCAAGATCGCCTGTCTAAACGAATCGTCGAGCGTACGTAATGAAATAGACAGGGAAGACAATCACTGAGTACGGTATCTAAATTTAGCATCATCAGAACGAATGATGGAGTGACTAAAATGGCTACACTTGGGGCATCCAGCTGCCTGTGCTAAAGAGCTACAAGTTCTTATTCCTCTATCTCTTCTAGAAGACGCCAACAGGCCTTTTCCTCATGCCTTTGTGGCTGCTTGATCTCCATCTACAGCTGCCGCTGCGACCACGAATAAGCCGCACGCGCCGCCGCCTCCATCATTGCCTCTCCATCGACCATGAGCGTCCACGCGCTGGACCGGCGTGTCTACATCATCGATGACCTCCTCGGGGCGATCCTGCTGCTCGCTGCAGCCGCGCTCGCCGTACTTCTCGATCTCACGCGCCGCCAAATCTGCGCCGTCTACCAACTCGCGTTCGCGCTCTGCGGCGCGAGCGCCTTCTTCATCATTGGCGGACTCGTGGACCACCACCTTTCGAACGACCAGCTCCACATCGCACTGTACGGATCCTACATCTCGAGCTCGCTCACGACGTCGTACGTCTACTTGCCGATGGTCGCGAGCCTCGGCGTCTCGCTCGTGCTGGCGCTGTCCTTGTCGACGTGCCATTGCGACTGCTGCTGCCTCGTCGGCGCGACCGTGGCGACCCACGCGCGGTGCTTCCGCGCACGGATACGCTCGCATCTGTCGCTCTACAGCACGTGCTTTCTCTCGCTTTACGTTGCCATCGGCACGCGACTGAACGTGCGCCTTCGCGAGTCGGCGATCAACCCCGTGGGCGGCACGGTCCACTGGTCGCTGCTGCGCGCGCCGTTCTACCTCGCGATGGCCCACGTCGGCAGCGTCTTGCTGGTTGCGCTCAAGATCTTTCTGCAGCACGCCGATCGTACAACTGCCGCTGGTGGGCGGGGCTTCCTGGCGCGACAAGAGACTCCGGCGATCGTTGAGGAGCTCATGCGACCGCCTGCCGTGAAGAGCTTCTCGCTCGCGCCGCCGCGGCGCACGAGCGGCGACACCAAGCACGACGTCCCGCGAGGCACAGAGCCCACACCGCCACGCAGTGGGCTCGTAGCAACACGGGCGCGAAAGTCCGCCGGCGCAAACAACCACGAGGACGGAGACGTGTCGGCGCTCATCAGCAGCGACAGCGACAGCGACGACAGCGTGCTGCGGCCCAGCTTCCGTACTGGCAGTAGTAGTAGTAGTAGTGCGACGGGCAAGACGCTGCCGCCTCGCCATGGCTCGCGCAAGCGTTTGAGCGGCGGCTCGACGTCGGGCTACTCGTCCAGTCCGCCATCATCTCCAACGCGAAGCTCCGTCTCCACGGGATCGTCGTCGTCGTTCTCGGGGTCCCGCGGCCGCGTGCACCACCAGACTCGCCCTGGCTCGTCAGCGTCGTCCTCGGCCTCGTCCGCGCGGCCTCGACTGAGCTCGTCGTCCTCCACGACGCTGCTCAGCGACAGCGATGAGCACGCGCTCGCCCATTTTGAGGCGTACGGCGCGTCAGCTCTGGACGACCAATCGCGGGCGGGGGGTCTCCGACGCCGTGCACCGAGTCTCGGCTCCACGAATGGCGTCCGGCGTTCGTCGGCGGCGTCGACTTCCTCCTCGTCCAGTCGCACGCTGTACCTCGAGACCGAGTGGATCGAGTGCCTCGACGAGGCCTCGGGCGGCGCGTACTACTACAGCCCACTCACGGGCGAGAGCCGATGGAAGGACCACTAGGATTCCGTGCGATCTGTAGATAAATGAAAACACCCACGCCTCCATTCTAAAGGCCTGTATTACACTTTGCCGGCGTAGCGGTACGTGAGCTTGTAGCTCGTGTCGAGCGACTTGAGCAGCGACTTGCCGGCGGCGTCGAGCGACGCGTAGAGCTGCTCCTTCTCAAACAGCGAGCACACTTCGAGCAGCGCAAAGACGCCCGGGCGAAGCTTTTGCTGGAGCGCAAGCGAGAGCTTGCCGTGGGTCACGCCCCGCAAGTACGTCAGCAGAAGGTACACCACGTGCTTGCGCAGGGCCGCGTCCTGCGGCGTGAGGTAGCCATAAAGCCGCGCGAGGTTGGCACTCCACTCGAGTGTGTACTGTGCCATGTCGGTGCGCGACGAGGCCGTAATAAGAACACGCAGCAGCGCATTGAGTGCGTCGACCATGAGCGGCAGTCCGTTGAGCAGCGAGGCAAAGTGGTGGCGCACGACGCGCAGCAGCAGAGTGTACGAGAGCAGCCAGACGTGGTGGAGCTGCGCGGGCGTCCAGCCGGCGGTCGACGATGCCAGCACCGTGAGCGGCTGAAAGCCGGCAAACACTTGGAGCAGCTCGTGCGGCTTCCACGTGAACAGCTCGGCCTTGCAGTAGAAGAGCACAAAGACCCGCGTGGTCCACACGCACAGTGTCGACGAGCCCGTGCCGTTGAGCGAGCGCGACAAGAGCTGGACAAAGAGACCGAGAAAGCTCGTCTTGGCATCGCTGAGGACCTGGCGACGCGACGCCGAGAGCTTCTTGTCGGTCTCCAATACAAACACGAGTGCCTTGAGCGCCGCGACCGCGCGGTCCGTGCCGGGCACGAGCAACTCTCGCTGGAGCGTCGTGGTGAGCAGGCGGAACTCGTCCTTGTTGGCGTGCTGCACGACGCAGGCAAGCGGCCGGTCGTCTTCAGTCGTACTGTCTCCGTTGCCCGTGGCGAGCACGAGCGCGACCGCGAGTAGACACCCAAACGTCTCGAGCGTCACGGCCACGGTCGGCCGCAGCAAGTGGAACGTCTCACACACCGCCGCAAAGAACTTGTAGCGTGGACGAGTGGCAGTCGTGGTCTGTATGACCGAGTGCATGGCTGCGGCCAACGCCCGGCTCAGGTGCGTCTCCAGCAGCGTCGCCAGCTTGGCTCGATGCGACTGCGTGGATGGCGTGTCGGACAGCGACGCTGCGTATCGCATGAGGGCCGTAAGCAGTTGGAAACTCGTATCCGAGTCCAGGGACGAGATCCGTTCCGGTGCCTTCTCGATCGACACGAGCAGCGCATCCACAAAAGATGTCGTGTGGGCACAAGCCGTTTTGGGGAGATGCGCGACGGCCTCCAGGACGATCGCACAAGTCGCGTAGCCTCTCGCAGTCTGCTGGCCAAGAAGCTTGGAAAGCACCGTGTCCACTTGTCGGTCTCCGCTCGGCAGTGACGTGAGATACTCGACTGCGACGCGCACGAGCCGCTCACTGGATCCGTCCACCGTGACCGCGTCCAGCAGCAAGAACTCGGTCCAGGAAGAGATGCTCTTGCGCACTCTGACAGCCTCTGGACGCTGGCGTGCGATCACGACCAGGTACGTCTCGATCCACCGCGTGATGCTCGACAGTGTGTCGGGAGCCCCAGCATCACTTGTGCCCTGGGCGATAGTCTGGTGGAGCTCCAGCACAGCGACGAGCAGCTCCCCACTCGCCGAGTCGGCAAGGTCAACGTACCCCACTGGGATCGTCAGGAGATGGTCGAAGAGCCTCTGCACCATTGTGTAGTCTTGCACAACCTCCTGATGAGAAAGCACCGTCGTAAACACTGACGAGGCCACGCGCCGCAGTGCCGTGATCTCATAGAACGCCGCGTCACTCAAGATGCGCTGGGCCGACTCGTCGTCGCCAAGAAAACTCCGGACCAGCGCTACATACAAGGCCGCGGCCTGGTCGTCGTGCTGCAAATCGCTGACCAGCTCAGGGAGGTAAAACGCCACGGCGTCCCAGCATTTCCACTGGACCACACGGTCCACAATCAGCGTCGCGACCTGCTTCTCGGCTGCGCCAGTCTGGCGGCGACGCAGTTGGTGCACGCCAATCTTGACGATGCCCGCGGCCGCGCCGATGATCTGGTCGTCGCTGCCCGTGAGCAGACTGGTCATGACGGGCGTGAGTTTTGGGTCGAGCGAGGCCAGCACGACGTCCAGCGTCGCGGACCGCACGGCCGGAGGGAGCCCGTCGTACAGCGCGAGCAGCTCCCCAAGCACACTGAATAGCTCCCGGTCCACCGCCGAAAACGCTGTCGTAGACTTCTTTTTCTTGGTGGCGTCGAACCGCGTGACGCGACCACCCAGCGGCGCGAGCAGCTTGTCGTAGCTGTCCGCGACGAGCTCCCCAATCTTGGTCCGCGTCTGAGGAGTAATGTGGATCTCCTGGAGAAACAGCGCTAGCAGCAACCGCACGAGCGCCATCTTGAACGCGGCCGCGTCCGTGCCGCACAGCACGGCTAGTGTGTCGGTCAGCAGTCGCCACACAATCTCGAGCTGCCCGGGCGGCAGCGTCATGTACGTGCGTCGCAGGGCCGCCTCGGTCGCTGGGTGCGAGAAGATGGCGAGCAGCTCCCTGGTCGACGAGCCCTCGTCGTCGTCGTCGCGGATGGCACAGCACGCGCGGAGGAACACGTCGACGAGCCGCATGGATTCGTACGCATGGAGCAGCTCGACCATCGCGCCACTCGCAGCGTCGTGCTCGGAACTGCACTTTCCCAGCACGTGCAAGATCGAGACGAGCGAGCTATTGACGAGGTTGGGCGTACACTGCACGGCGGATGACACGACACTACACACGCGACCCACGGTCGTGGGCGTGAGGAACGCCGTGGTCTCTTGATGCAGTAGGTCGATGAACCGCGTGAGAATCGTCTCCATCATGCGAAACTGCTCCTGGTCCTGCGTGTCTTCCGTGACGCGGTAGACGTCGGCACGACACAGCGCACGGAAGAGCGAGTCGTACACGCCAACGAGCATAGCGAGGCCGTCGTTGTGCTGCACCGTCTCGTACGCGCCATAAGCGACGCCGCACAGTTCGGCCCAGAACTTGAACGGCGAGTACGCTGTCGACGTGGTCGCGATCACAGTGGCCACGCGCTTCTTGCTGCTCTTGAGATCCGCGCGCGTGTCTTCGATCTTGTCGTGGGCGGCCGCACGGAGTCGCGTGGCGTAGCCGTCCACCAGGAGCTCCAGTAGTGAGCCAATGGATCCCTTCGCGTCCGCCTGGACGGACACATCACTGAGAAAGGCCTTGAGCTCGTCAAAGAGGTGGCGCTGGTACGAGACCAGCGACGACTCGCTCTTGTCGCTGTTGGCATGAGTCTGCTTGCGCCGCTGCTTCTTCTTGGGCGTGTCGTCCTCTACGCCGTTGTTGTCGAGTCGCCACAGACGGAGATACACGAGCGCGCCCTCGTACGCGCGCAAGTGCTCGCTGTCAAACAGCGCGTCGACCACCACGCGGTCGAGCACCGCGAGTACGTCGGCGATGCCCGCGACGGTGTCTCTGTACGTGAGCAGCGCGTGGCGGTAACCCAGAATCTCGCGGAACGACGTCTTGGCGATCGCGAGAAACACCTTCTTCTTGTTGACTTGGGACGACTGCAGTTCCTGGAACACGCGCACGATCGCCAGCACGAGCTTGACCAGCCGACGCTGCTGCCGTGCGGACGCCGCCTTCAGCTGTGGGAACACGGCCGTGCAGGCGCGCTGCATGAAGGCCGAATAGACATTGGTGGGTGGCTTGTACATGGTGAAACTCGGGGTCGCGAGCGGCGCGTCGTGCTCGCTCGTACTCGACAGGCCGAAGAGGAACACAAAGGTCTGCAGCACGTCGCCAATCGCTTCTTCTTGGGCGGCGCCTTCTTCAGAGTCCGTGAGCTGCACGCCCTCGAGCGTCTCGGCCATGGCCGAGAGCAGCAGATTGCAGGCGTTCATGGGGATCGCGAGCGGCGCGTCGCCGTTGCTGGCCGGCGCCGTGCCGCGCAACGCCTTGAGCCCAAGGTGCAGCAGCTTGAGCACGGCGCGGCTCTGGCCCGCCACGCTCGCGCCCGACTCGTCGCGACGCGGCTTGGTGATGAGCAGCAACGCCAAGTGGATGAGCTCGGTTGCGATGCGGTCCGCCGGGATATTGCACTTGGCCTCGGCGATACGGAGCCGGCACGTCGGTCCGAAGGCGCCGTGCGCATCGCTCGCGAGCAGCGCAAACGCCGAGGCTAGCAGCGCGTCGTCGCCGTCGTATCCGCGGCGCGTCTGCCGCCAGCGCAGCAGCGTCAGCGTCGCGTCCCAGGAGCTGTCCGCCGTGGGAGTTCCCATCTCCATTAGTGACTCAGGACCAATTATGGAGAGCTCCGTTTTCCACTGGACCGGACGGGATTGGTGCATGTATTGTATTTAGGACGATTTCGAGCTATACCTACTGCGTTAGCATCGTTAACTTTATTGAAATCCGAACTTAGGGTGGAGTGTTGGTAGATAGGGTAAAATGATGGTCCTGATGTTGGGTTCAATGGGTTCATCACCTGTGGTAACATATCAAAGAAGTGTTAAATAACCGGTCCAAACGGTGTGGTCACTTTTCAAAGAAAATCGAAGAGCTCACTTTTCGTTCTTCGTCGACTAACGACCACCAGCTCGATTCACCATGGGCAACAAGCAGAGCGGGGACACGCGCCGCAGCAGCCTCACCGGCGGCCGCGAGAATAAGGGCAACATGAACCAGGCGATCCCGGACCAGTACGAGACCTTTGGTGAGTTGTGGCTGGCTGGTGCTGCGAGACGAACGACCACGTCCATGACGAGATGGCTAACAACTGTGTGTCCTTTTGCTAGCGCAACTGCAAGATGCGCTTCGGTAGGGCGATACTATAGACCGCGGGACAGCACGCGTGTCCAGTTCGCTGACTGTGTTGTATTGGCAGCGCGCAAGGTCTTGAGTCGTCCAGCCTCATCCTCGGTGTCGGTTGAAGGACCGAAGAAGGGCGAATCGCGCGTGGCTGAGAACTCACAGAGAGGTTACTATGTAGATTGACTTCACCAAGTCCAATACGTGGACTGGCAAGTCCTCATTCGATGGCAAGTGTCTCCACCAAATCGACCCAACGGGCCGTATCCAGAACCCTTACCAGGTAACGGCCGCGTCTGTGTCCTCACTGGGCGAATCCTCCCACTGTGCTCATGGCCTCCTTGTACTGCAGACTGTGATTGGGATCGTGGGGCGTACGCTCGAGCCATTTGATGACGACAATATCATTCCTGCGTTTGGCTTTGGCGACTCGCGCACGGGGGATAAATCGGTCTTTCCGCTCCACACGACGGGCGACGGGTGCCACGGCTTTGACGATGTGTTGCGTCGCTACAGTGAGACCTCACCGCGGATCACGCTCGCTGGGCCGACCAACTTCGCGCCGATCATCTACGAGGCGATTCGCCAGGTCAAGGCGACGCGGTCGTACCACATTCTCGTGATCATCGCCGACGGCCAAGTGACGAATGAAAAGGAGACGGCGGCCGCGATCGTCGAGGCGTCCAAATACGCACTGTGTATGTATGGTCTGACCACTGGTCTGTTGATGGTGGAGCAGGTGACTGACTGGTATGATGCATTCTTGTTGATTAGCGATCGTGGTCGTGGGCGTGGGTGACGGACCGTGGGAACTCATGGAGCACTATGACGATACGCTACCGAAGCGCCGCTTTGACAATTTTCAGTTTGTCGACTTCAACCGTGTGATGAAACTCAACCGCATCAAGCCCGACGTGGGCTTTGCCACGGCCGCGATGATGGAGATTCCAGAGCAGTTCAAGATCATTCGCAGTCTTGGCTACCTCAACTTCTGAGTGAGAACCTGCTAATGTATACATAAAAAATAAGTAGTAGGCTCGTTTCTTTTTATTACTATTTGAGCAATCGAATGCGAAGGGCAAATGTGTCGCATGGTATCCACTCGGTCTTTCCCGTTTGCGGATACGCTGCCAGCACGCCCCGCGTCTCCACGTGATGGCGAAGCAGCGGTTCAAGATGCAGCCATTGCTTGTCCAGTGTCTCGGTCAACAGCTTCAGTCGTTGGAGCCCACGGTGACTGGGCGCCGAAGCACCGTCTCGCGGGTCGCTACGATCATTCGTAAAGAGTGAGTTGCCCAGGAGGCCCAGTTCCGATCGACTGAAGTGGAGGTTTACTCGCTGAAAGAGGGAAGACAGTTCATCTCCAGTGCCACGAGACGCTTCGTTCAGAAGGTTGACCATTCGCGCCTTGACCTCCGTGCCTCCCGCGGTCTGTAGCTTCTCGAACAGCAACTGACGCACCACTCGTTCTGAAGAGCTCAGTGTCATGGCTTGGCAGAAGCGATGCCAATCGATTTGAGTGCCATCGACACAGCTAAAGACGCGTGTCGCTGCGTCGCGAAGTACCGCCGCTTGGATGGTCTCGACTGCCTTGGCGCCGATGACCTGTAACTCGATCCACACGCGACCGAGTTGCCTCGCGTGATCGCTAGGGTGATCAACAGAAGACACAATGGCTGACATGATCGCGCTGCCACAATTATGGGTTCGAAACCCGCGCACTGCCGTCTGGAACGAGACGTGTGCTTGCCCACGAACTCCTCCGGGGCTCTCAATCTCCAACGTCATTTCGTGGCGTTCCAAGAAGGCAACCACAGACTCATCACTTGGAATCTCATATGTCCGGACTCGATCGATACTGAAAACACTATACCCGTAGCTCACCATTGGGGCAGAGTGGGTCGAGTATCGAACGGGAGCGTTCCCCATGAACCGATATCGCACCGTGGCGTATGGTGTAGAGGGACCTGTCTCCTTCGTGAACGCAATCGCGACCAGGCAAATGCTGAGCTGAAGGTCCGCTGTTTTGGTGACGACGGAATCGCTCGGACCCGGGCGAGGCAGGGGCCGAATTCGGGCGGTATCGCCTTGGCACCAGGCTCGGAAGAGCTGGTCCACGGGACGCGAGAGGGTTAGTGCGACTCGTACTGTACCCATAGTCGCACGTGTCGTTGGGTCGCGCAGTTTCGCCGACAAGGCCAAGTAGCCACTGCCAGAGAGAAACAGTGATTGCAGTGAGACGTCTGCGACGGCCACGACACTGGCCGAGGTCACGCGCAGGTTGTGGAGCTCCACGGTAAGAGACTGGGCGATGCGGGACCGACAGAAGGCTTGGTCCACGAGTAACTTGTAGCTGACTTCCATTTCCATGGGGGCGACAGAGGTCGGTGAGTCCTTGTCGAGCGTGAACGTGGGCGAGTGCTGGGATTCAAAGTCAAAGTAGTCGCAAAACACCACATAGGACGACTGATCTCGTGGGCGAGTACCTGCCGCGAAGCACAGGTCATACAGTCTCACTTCCATGAGCGTTTCTTCGATATGGGCGGGTGGATCTCGTGGTCTCGAGCTGGGATAGATAGGCTCGTGCGTCGGCATTGGAAAACGAGTCAGCTTGGGTGGCGGTGGGCTTCTCTCGACGATGTCTTCATTCTGCGTGAGGCGCGTGATCTCACGCAAGTATTCGTTCGCTCGTTGCTGCCAGTGCATGCACTTGCGCTTGAGATCGCGCACTTCAGCATGGTGGGCGACCTTCTGATCTTGCAGCTGCGCACGCGTCTCATCTAGGATGGCCTTGGTCACCTGCGCCGTCTTCTCTGCTCGCTCGCGCTGTAACGCATGGCCGGCATTCACCTCCTCTTTCTCCTTCATTGCTTGAGTCGGTTCTCCACGGTGAAGCCCGTCTTTGGCAATTCGCATTTGCTTGAGTGCTTGTCCAACTGCATCCATGAGTTCGTTGCTCTCGATGGACTCGCCACTCAAGTAAAACTGCAGCCGCATCTCAGCGATCTCTCGCTCGCCAATAAGCTGCTCCCGCTCGGCTTTTAGCTTCTGGATCTCTACGAGCGGGTACTCCAACTGTCCTGTCAACGTCTCTACACGAGCACGTAGCTTGTCGTTGGTTTCTATGACGACACGGTGGTCCTGACTGACCTTCTCCAGCTCCTTTTCGAGCGTGGCGTTTTTCTCTTCCAACAGTGAGAGCTGCAGCACCTTCTCCTCGAGCTGAAGATTCAGCGCATCCAGCGGCCGCGCTGACAGCACGCCAATCGTCTCATTCAGCGTCGCGTTCTCGCTCCGTAGCACGTGCACTTCCTTTTCTAACAGCCGCAACTGCGCGTTTGCATCCGCTTGTGTGTGGAGCCATTCAGCCTGCTGGAGCAAAGCATGCTTGGCATCAAACAACTCGCTGGTTAGCTTCTCGACCTTGTCCAGACTCTCTGAATACAACAGCGTCTTGGTCTTGGCCTTATGCTGAAGATGCGCAAACTGCTCCTCCAAGATCTTCATTTGCCGCACGCGATCGTGCAGCAAAAGTTCAAGCTCACGTATCGACTCGTGATCTTCACATCCTGCTTTTGGCACTTCTGCTGGCGTTGGCGTGGCTCGTTCCGCTCGCAGCAGTTCGTTTTCTTGCTGGAGCCGAGCCAGATCCACGTCCAGCTCTTTGAGTCGCTGCTTCAGCAGGCTGACAAGCGTCTGGACTTCTTCGGGCATCACAAGCGGTTGTCTCGTACCTAGATTCTCACACTGCGCGGTACGATCAGAGGGAATGATCTGGCTGCCTCCCTCGCTACCATTGCCGACAAGTTGGGTCTGCACTTCGGCATGTTTAACATCTACGATTCGTCGCGGCTGAGCACGAGCGCCCACTGGCTTGCGACGAGCGCGATCCACGGAACGCAATGGTGAGAAGGCTGCGGATGCTTTTCCTGGTTCCGACTATAAAACCTTGATTGTCAGTGTTTCCGTGAGTTATTGATACCCTATCTTACCTTGGCAAGCCGCAGCTCGAGCTCACGGCAGTGCTGCAGCAGCTCTCGGTTCTGTGCGAGCAGCTCCTTCGTGAAGACGTCATTATTTGGTAGCGACGGCTCGTACTTAACGACCGTCAGCTTGCGGCGGTGGGTCGCGTCCTGCGCCACGAGCGTCTGCTGAAGCTGTGTGTGGGCAGCTAATAGATGCTCATACCGCTGAGGCCACGTGAGCCGCGCAGTGGCCGTCGACGGCTCCTCCAGCGCACGCCGAGTTGGGCGAGGTGTTGACATGAGAAAGATCCAGGGCCTACACAATTTATTGCCCCGAAAGGTCGCGTTGGGTATCCAACAAAACCGTTTTTTACAGAACAAGATTTCTTGGATAGTGTATCCATCTGCTGGACGACTCAGTTCCAGACGCAACCTGATTTCGATCCCGCCCTTCCTGTCGCAAAGACGGGAAACAAAGGGAAGAGCACAGCGGAGCAGAGGCATACAGTATGACGTGTGGCATGCATCTATAGCAGACCGGCAAAGTCCTGGCGTGGTTTGGTTGAGTGCTACAGAGGCAAGGTTCCAATTGTGCGTGACACAGGGCATCACAGAGATTGGATCCATGTGTGAAGCCGTTGGCATGACGTAGGGGATGTCACCATAGACATTCAGTCTGTGTCTGTGATTCCATGTTCCATACTCACACCAGTCGCAACGCGATCTTTCCTTTCAGCTTCAGCTTCTGCTTTGGCGTATGCGACATCAAACATAGGGTGGGTTCAGTTCAGTTGTTCTATTGTATTGACATGTTGAAGCGGAACGCCAATGCGCAAGTTGAAGTTTGGGGCGTCCCAGTAACAACAGCATATCATATGGCGCGATTTCATGGAGCACGTGGCACATGCTTCATGGAATGGACCAGATACTGTACAGTACAATGTTCATATTTTGTCGTCATGTTGATACGTGCAGCCCCGATGATTCTTTGACGCAAAATCTGCTGATCGGAAGAACCTCCCCATTTTAGCCCGCACATGGCCATTACCACACTCATCAACCTGAAGTTCAGCCCCGGACGCCTTTCGTGTTGAACCTGAATCTGGATGGACTCCACCTTGAAGACGATGGTTCCATTGTGGAGTCCATCGTGGAGCCAATCGAACGCAACTTCAACCTGGCCGCGCACTTTGCTTCAACTAAAAGTTCGTAACACCAGTGCATAGTGATAGCAGATACAAACGACCTGAGTTGTATGGCACTTCTGCTTCGAAGAACTTTCTTCCCAGCTATCCCGCAGTTGCGATTTTGGTCCCGGCTCTCAAGTCACACTTCCTGTTCAGTAAATCCATGTTTACCTGTGAGAATAAAATATAACAGATTGTTGGGCTGTTGTAGAGTGAAAAATTGATCGCTCATTGCCTATTAGATTGTCGCACAACTTATATCCTCTATAAAACGTTCATATAGCGTAGTGATTCTCTAAACTGGTGTCAAGCGCTGCTTCGTCCTACAGGGTCAAAAGGCGGCATCAACGACATGCTGTGTTTGAAACGAGATCACGCGTCTACAATGTACTGTATGGCAGTCACTAATACTTCAGTACACACCGTTGACGTGGACTGTTCAACGGAATTTTGTACTGTACGTACATGCAGTTGGCTGTTCTTCCTCCATCAAGCAGGAGCAGTGCATGTGCTCCGAGCACATGTTTGGAGGACGACAACCCACATCTTTCCCAGACTGGACCGTATTGCAGGCTGCAATGCAGCCGCGGTAGCGTCTTAACTGTGGGACACTACAATACAGTCTTACTGTAATGTCAAAATACGTACTGTACTGTGAAATTCCAGGTTACACGTACTATAATAGTGAACAGTGAAATTTTCAGGTTATCAGTACTCTGTAATACAGTAGTGGTCATTGGTATTCATATTCATGACATGAATGCCATGAAACATGGTGCAGCGTGCACATCATTGTGTACAATACACTCCAGTACGATATACTACGTTCCGTTCGTGGCTGTCGCATCACTGCCAGCAGGCGGAGTGACATTTCTCGAAGACTGTCTTCGTAAGAATTCTCCATTTTGCGACGTGGAGTTCTCTGGTTCTGTGTATGAGAGTACTCAGGGCCGTGATTTTGTTCTCATTGAGAACGTTAAGAAAACATTGAGAGCAGAATCACTGTTTGAGAGTCTCGATATTGCGACAAGGCTCACGAGTGTCTCAAATTAAATACAGTGAGTTCACATTTTTGTTAATGTCTGGACAAATTCTAAGATGAACCGATGCATTGTACAAGGGCCACTGGTGGAAACCATGCGGTGTCGACTTGATCTGGTTGGGCACCCAACTATGTATGTACCCTAGTACATACGTAATGGTACAAGTATTGGTGTTGGGAGGAAAACTAAGCGTTGGTTTTTGTTCCCCAGTCCCAGCTGTGTCACCAAAAACTCAACGGCTTGCTTGACGTTGCGTCCACAAAGAATTCGGTAGAGATAAAAATAAAAACGCATCGTGTTCCGCTACAGTAAAACGCGGTCATGTGCCCAACGTCACATGGAAGCCGCACACTGTTGTAAATTTGTTTTAGCGGTACTGTATCTGTCGGATT
This sequence comes from Pythium phragmitis, assembly GCA_023335925.1. Lineage (NCBI taxonomy): Eukaryota > Oomycota > Peronosporomycetes > Pythiales > Pythiaceae > Pythium > Pythium phragmitis. The sequence continues at coordinate 49,125 of JAADVZ010000011.1, read as the reverse complement.
GCACCCCGGAAATACATGTATGTGTACGGGTATTCTCAAAATTTGAGGAAAAAGAAACTACTGTACTGCCCAGCCACTATGGAAGAACATTACGTCTTCGACACTCACTGTTACATCTCCCAAACCTCTGTAAGTTACTGTTTCCCTGTTGCAGAGTTTTTCTGTGGTATGTAAACCTGAGCTGCGGAATCTTTTGCCAACATGATGAAACCCTAACGTGTTGGGGCTACACACATAATGATCAGGAAATGTGGTGCCTACAGGAGATGGACGCGGACAGAAATGATGCTAATGTTCAAGGAGGAGTTTGGTCCCCAACCCCGGATGGTGGGATTTTCATTTGGGTGGTTGTCGAGTGGGCAGACGGACGCCCCGAGAGCTCCGAACAGGGTCTTCTAAAAAGAGCAAAACGGGAGTCAGTATTTTGTGCCGAGATTTTGTTGCTTTTTTGTTGTTGAGGGTTTTTCCCGCGTCCCATTGCAAAACTTGCTGGATCGGCGTCGAAGTCGCAAATCGCTGACAGTCTTACCGGTACAGTACTTCAGCCAATAGAAGTCGTCGGGAACAAGCCCAACTCCGTTTTGGAAGCCAGCGCCAAGGAAGAAAAACAACGGCAGAAAGGACGCTCTCTATTGTCAGACAGTACAGCGAGCTGCTCCCTCTCCTCTTCAGGGCTGCGCCTCCCTCCACCTCCACACTCCTCTCCCCATTCATCCACCCCCTCTGCTCAAAGAAAAGAAGAAGAGAGAGAGAAAATCGACATTGGCGAGCGAGGCAAGTCGACCGACTCCAAACTCCTGCGTTGTAACATTCCAACATTTCAACACTTGCTCGATTCCGACCAACTGTACGATCAAAAGACGACGAACGCACTAAATGGAGCACTTTGACAACTCGAACGTGGACCCAGCCATCCTGAAGAAGCTGTCGGCACAGGTCACGCACTTCCATGGGCCGCGCAAGAACCTGTCGTTTGTGATTTCGGTCGAGGCTCTCGGCGCGAACCGGTACGCCAAGGACCGCGACTCGAGCCAGTTTGTCGCGCGTTCGTTTGAGGAGTTCCGCCGGTTCCGCAAGTCGCTGCTACTGCGTGTCGACGCGGCGCCGCACTACGGCCCGAGCAGCGTCTTCCGCAGCGCCACAGCGCACGCGCAAACGCGGTGTAGGTGTCAGGGCGACAAGGGGTGCGCATTTGACGTCACGCGCACGTTCATTGAGCGCATGCGGTTCACGCGCATGCCGTTTTTCGGACTGAGTGTGTCGGAGGACGACGTCGCGAACCGCCAGTCCGAGATGAACAACTTTTTGCGCTTCATTTTTAACATTCTCCACAAGATGCACCCGAGCGCGTGGCAGTCCAACTGCCTCTTCCTGCAGGACATCCTCACGTTCCTGGATGTCGAGCAGGCCTTCTTCGAGCAAGTCGAAGAGTACCTCAAGGCGCAGCGCCGCCAGCTCTCGCTCGGCGGCTGGAAGGCCTTCACACTCGAGAGCTTTGGCGCGGGCATCCGTACCAAGCAGAGCTAAATCGGCTCCCCGCGTCCTCCATGTGTCTCCACCATCCAAAACACACACAAGCAACAAGACAAGCTAGGGCCATGGCCGAGGGGTAGTCGCGCCGCTCGCCTCTGTCATGTACCTTCTCCCCATAGTTAGTTAGCAAAAAACCCCACCCCATATTTATTCTCAATGGAAAAAAGTGTTTTCTCCAAGTCGACAGAAATACCACCGACTACTTCGTCTCGACGGGTGGGAAGCCCACGCGCGCGAGCAGCTGCAGACCGCCATGGGTCTGGAAGAAAGCCAGTTGCTCGTCGTTCCGCTCGAAGAATGAGCCGATAAAGCCAATGGAGTTGACTTCAATGCCCTCGTGCGCGGGCGTCTGGCGCGGCACGACCAGCAGGAAGGACGCTGTGAGCACGAGATTGTACGCTACCGGCTTGTCTGTCGTCAGATGCCCATGCGAGTTTCCCATGACCGCGAGAATGGACCTGTAGGCGTCATGTACATGTGCTACGGCGGTCACGTCCAGTAGTCAGTTCGCTGTCGGCTCATTTACAATACATGTCACGGGTGACTTGTTTAACGTACCGGCGGCGTCCTCGTCTGAGGCATGTTTGTCGGCGACGATTCGATGGACGTAGTGGGCGAATGGGAGTTGCGGAAGGGAGATTAGGCGGTCCGAGGGCTGGCCGTTCAGATGCTCGTGAATGAAGTGGAGCAGAGGAGGCTGGAACCCAGATGAAAAAGAATTCAGTCAGTCAGTTGAGCCCAATTATTATCTTGATGGGACCAGTACGGGGTGGACGAAAGGGTACTGTACCATGGGCAGTCCGCAGTATGCCGCCATGGACGGGTACGAGATGAGCTGCATGTGCTTGTGCGGTTGGCTGTTCACAAATGCTTGTTCGGAGAAGCTCAAAGAGACCAACATGGAGGAACAAGAGGTATGTACCTTGCGCCGCTCTCGTAGCCACAGTTGAAGAATACGAAGGCGTCGAGATCCGCCATGGACTTCCACGCAGCGCGGAGGTCTTTTAAGTTCAGCGGCGTCTCCTGCTCTTCAAATTCCACTGTCGCCAGCACGAGCTAGTGGATAGTCATTCCATGAGATCCTCTCGCACGCGCCTCCTCAGCAGTTCCTCTCAACGTACGTGTTCCTCGACGACGGCAAACTTGTTGAGCACGAGAAAGTGGTCATCATAGACCTTGGAGACAAACAGATCCTGCTCGACATTTTCCTTGGCGAACGGATCAAAGAAATCGGCTGTGCGCGGCTCGACACCGACGACCTGCGGCTTGGGGATCGCGTACCCGCCTGGCTTGCGGAACGGCGCCTCCGCCGAGAACAATAGGAACCGCAGTCCGAGCGCGTTGGCCGGCAGAAGCTGGTGGCCGGCGACGATGCGCTTGAGCGCGCCGCTCTGCGCGGCCTGTTGCGCCACCTCGAGCACGCGCGGCCGCAACATCCCACGCATGATGTCTCCTTCGTCGGCCATGCGATCTTCCTCCCCCTGTCGCGTTTCTGCGGACAACGCGCAATAAATTGCAATTATTGAACATGTTTTCAGCCAATCCAAGAGCATACAGGATTAATTATGACCAATCATTAAGCAGTATGATGAATGGCGTGACTCCAACCACATGCCTCATCACCAAAAGGCAACACCAAAATGGCGATGAAGACCAAACGACCGAAGGCTTCGGCGGCATCTACCACGGCAACCGCGGTCGCCATGGCCACGAAGAAGCGCCAACGCGATGCGCATGCGTCCGATGAAAATGCCACGGTGTCTGCCGCCTCGCCGATCCACGTCTCGGCCAAGAAACAGAAGCTCGAAGAGGTCTCGGCAGTTGCCAAGGCGGTCATGCTCGAGCTGCTGCGCGGCGACCTGAGCTACGACGTACACCCGCATGAGTGGGAGAAGCTCGTGGCGCTCACGCAGCAGCACCCGAATTTTGGAAAGTACTACACATTCCCTGCGGCCAGCGAGCCCGGCTGGGTCACGCCCAAGAAGAAAGTCAAACCCACGCAGCTTGCGATCGTCGCGATTGACTGTGAAATGTGCGTGACCGAGCCGCTGGAGCACACTGCGGACCGCAAGTCGAACGCGCTGTGCCGCGTCTCAGCGGTCAACGGAGAGGACGTCATCGGCGGGATCGTGACCGACCTCATTGTGCACCAGCCCGAGCCGGGCTATCGCATGGTGGACCCCAAGACCGACATCCACGGTGTCACCATGGCCATGATCGACCAGTCGAAAATCTCGGTCGAAAAGGCGCAGAGGCATTTGCTCAAGTACATCAACGCCGATACGATTCTCGTGGGCCATTCGCTCCATGGCGACCTCGCGAGTCTGCGCATCAACCACACGCGCGTGATCGACACGGCCATGATTTTCCAGCGCAAAAATGGCGACGCGGCCCGCGCGACGCCCGGACTCAAGTGCCTGACCAAGTTTCTCCTGGGCTTTGAAATGCCCGACGGCCACGACAGTACGATCGACGCGCAGGCGTCCATGCTCGCGGCCAAGCACGCCGTGCGGAACGCCTGTGGCGCCATCATCCCGTCGGCGCTGGAACTCCACGGCCCACGCGCCGACACGAAGCGTGGCACGGTCGTCCAGTACGATGGCCCGCCCAAGATCGTGCCGTCGGGGTTCCAGCTCAACCTCACGAGCGTGGCAGAGAGCCTGCCGACACTTGCCGCCGACTCGACGCGCGTGCCCATGGCGCGTCCGCCGCCGCCGCAAGTGCTAGAAGCGCGGTCCACGCAGCTGCGCATCCACCGCATTCCACGGGGCATCACAGCGTTCGACATTGAGCAGTTCTTTGTCGAAAGTGCCAGGATCGTGCCGACTGCGGTCGAGACGCCGCTGTGGAAATCCACGACGCAAAAGCACGGCGCGTGCCATGCCACATTCGCGTCGCCTCTCCACGCGGCACTGGCGTTCGACACGATCGCCGGCAAACAAGAGCCGCTCGACGCGATCGGCCGCCCGCAAAAGCTGGTGAGCATCACGACGAGCATGGGCAAAACGTACAAGGCCATCAAGGTCGGCGTCATGTAGATAGATCTCCCCGCGATACGTATGTGAATAAATGTTGATTTATCTTCCAGTCTCGGGTTCACTGCTCTTGGCCGCCAGCAGCTTCTTCTTGGCGGCCTGGGCGTGCTTAAAGAATTTAGCGTCGCGCTCGGCGAGCGCTCGCCGCTGCTCGTCGGCGAACTCGTGCTCGTGCTGCAGCTTGAGCAGCTCACGTCGCTCTTTTTCGAGCAGCCAATTCTGGAGTTTCTGCTGCTTTTCAATGGCTTTTCGAGAGAGCTCGAGTTCCCTTTCCGGGTCGAGCGGTGGTTTTCCGAGTGCCGAGTCTGTCCGCAGTTCATTATTGTTGTTGTTGTTGCTGGGCGTCCCTCGTGCCGAGTGAGATGAGGACCGACCGCGCACGCGATACTGAATGTCCACAGCGAGTGGTGCCTTTGGAGAGGACCCGTTGGGCGATACTAGAGAGGCACATGGCTTGATGAAGTTAGCTGATACGCATACAAGAGGCGGTGGTGTGAGATGGGTGGGTGGTAAGACACTACAGGCACTCCTTCGCGACTTACGTGGCCTCGGCTTGGAGATACTGCCCGAGGACGCACCGACTGGACCGCCAAGTTGCTGCCCTTTGAACGCACGCTCGTGGATGGACTTGAGCTCGTCTTCCTCGATTTCAAACTTGAAGAACTTGTCGGACGCGTCCTTCAGATGCCGCAGTGTTGTCTCCAGTTGCTGCGCACCCACACACTCCTGTAAATCCACTTGAGGCTGATGCCATGCCACCAATATACAGTACCTGTTTGGCCTGCAGCAAGCTGCTCTCGGATGCCGATACAAAACTGGTGCCGCTGGCTGACCCAGACGCCGCTCCACCACCCATGAGCCGCGTTCGAAGCTGCTCGATCTCTTTCTGCTGTCGCTCCTGCTTCTCCTTCATGTCCATATTCTCCTGCATCACTCTTGCAAGTGTCGCACGTAGCTTCCCAGTACTCGGCTCTGCGTCGTTGCCATCATCATTTTCCAATAGCTCTGCATTCATCCTCGACTGCTCTCCACCGTCCTGCAAGAGTCTCACGATCTCTTTGAGCCGCTGGATCTCGTCCTCTAGCTTCTCGACGTACGCGGGGTCAATCTCGCGCTGCTCGTTCACGCGCACAGTGACCATGACCTGCTTGGCTCGGTCGGCAAACTTGAGCGTCGAGATCGACTCGTCGATGCAATCCAGCGACGGCGAAAGCGTCGCGATGATCTTGGTTTTCGTATTGCCGCCCAGACTGTCCTGCAGCAGCCGCGTGAGCTTGGAGTCTCTGTATGGCACGTGCGCATGGTGGGACGATGAGCCGGTGCTTGTCGACAGCGCCGCGATACATCGCCCCAGTGTGTGGAGACTCAGGTTAATATTGGTCATCTCGGAGATGTGGAACTGCTGCATGTCCGATCCGAAATTCCACTTCTCGGAGCCAGCGAGATCCACGAGATTGAATTTCGACTTGACGAGCGTGCCGTCCGCTCGGCGCTGCTCGAGTAAGAGCTGAAACACCGAGTGGCTCCGTGAACTCACTTGGTTCATATGCGTGGACCGCACGGCGCGGTGCTGCTCGCCGCACTGCAGTAGCGCGAGGCAGTCGTTCACGGTCCGCACGGCATACTCGGAGAGACCGTCTACGTAGATGCCATTCTTGCGGTCCTCGCGGATCTCCAGAGGACTCGCCATGGAGCCATCTCTCAGCAAGTCGAAGATCTGCTCGTTGTAGATCTGCACGAACGAGCAGTACAGCACTACGCCCTGCGGCTCGCCCCCGCGCTGCACGATGCCTTCGAAAATCTCCTTGATCGCCCGCGGGATGATCCCGGCCTGGCTCTTGTAGTGGCCCGGCTTGAACCGCGAGACATCGGCCTCGCTGCCAAACATTGTGAACGACTTGCCGCTGCCCGTCTGGCCGTACGCAAACAGCGTCGAGTTGAACCCGGAGAGGAACGACTGCGTACACTCGCGTACGCGGTCATACACTTGGTCTTGCGAAAACGACGGATCGAACACGGCGTCGTACGCGCACTGGATCGTCGCGTCGCTCGAGCGCACTTCGATCGTGCAATCATCCAGTGTGCGGATCGAGTGGCCGCTGCTGGCGGTCGCTGTTGCCTGAGACGTCTCTCGGTCAATGAGCGGGCGAATGCGGATAAAGACTTGGATGTTTTCAGAGACCCCGCCTCCTCCGCGGCGAGCACCTGTGCCTGTCACCGTCGTAGAGGCGGTGGAGCCCGAGGTGGACGACACGGTGGGCGACGCCATGACCTTCTCTTGTGTGGATTTGGAGACGATCGATGGGGTCGTCGTTCGGGCAGCGGTGGGGGTTGTGGGTACTTGCTTCTGGGGAGGCTTGGACGGTGGGCTGAGACTGACGGCCGACTCAATGAGCTGGCAGAAATGCTTCACCGACGGATCCGACCACGACTGCCCGCATCGGCAGACGGCCGAGGCTGCTACAGATGAAGACGACGTCGTGGATAAACTCACTTACCTCACAGTAGCCGTTGAGCATACGATGGGGTCAATCCCTTGCTGCTCACCCATCCGGGACCGTTATCAAACAAACCGAGTCCCACTGGTCCCTCCTATAGAATTGTTCGCCTATATTTACCCGCCGACAAAATCTATGCGGCATTGTCTGAGTGGAAAAAGTCGGTCGCGCACGATGGATTCTCCGGCACACGATCGCCCGTGGGTGGGATCACGACGTGGGGCGGGTAGATCCACACGGTGACTGCGGCCTTGCGCACAGGCAGCGGCCGCAGCATGCCCCCGACGTACTCTTCCGTCGCCTCTGCCGCATCCTTGACGGCTGCCTTTCTCACAAAGTTCTCCTCGCGGCGACGCTGCGAATGCTGCAGGATATTCACGAGACTGTGTGTGTGGTCCTGCAGTTGCCACTGCACTTGGACCACGTCTGCGAGTGCCGTGATGTGGAAAAGCGTACTGGACTTGGTCTTGATGAGCTCGTCGATTGCACGCACATTGTCGAGCTCGTGGACAAGCGCTTGGAACGCTGAGTCTCCGTCCAGCAGCGTCAACAGAAGCTACGGCCATGTCCAGAAAGCGCACGCAGCTGAGCGAGACGATCCATTCCAAGGAGACAAAAGTGTACCCACCTGAACAAAGTCGGCGCCCTTGCGCTGCTGCTCGTGGAAATACGCGAGGTCGCACTCGCGCGCGTGGACGTAGAGGGGGATCACATGGGTACGCTCGGTACTGTGGGCTTTCACGACAAACTGGTTGCGCGTCCGCAGTGGCGCCGCCGACGGCATCGTGTACTTGCTGGCTTGCACGAGAATGACGGTTCACGATGAGCTCAGTTCAGTTTTAGGAGTTTTAGATTTAGAAATTACCACTAAAGAGTCTATCCCAAATCTGACAAAACAAGTCTGGACATGCAATACGTAGTCACGGTGGTCTCCAGTCCACCACATTGAGTAGCCACGGCTGGAGATCGGTCATACAGAAGGTCTGTAGTCTCGCGAGTAGAGTTGAAGAGAAAGAGAGAGCGGGAGTTTGGACGGCCATAGTGTTGTCGTGGCTCTGGTATCCATAGCATAGGTCACGATGAGCTCTTCCTACTAAGTACGACAAGAATCAGATTATTGGCACCAATATGACCAATCATTAGTCTTTAAAGTCAGTATTTCTGTTTTGGTCTCAGATGATGCTCTGATAAAGAAGTTTTCTGCATCAAATGGTGAACGGTATCTCTTGGGTGGCTCTCCAGAAAACCCTCGACTGGCAGAAGACCTTCTCGCTTCCTTTACCCAAGTGCACAAGAGCGATGCAGTCGCCGTTGCCGCACACGCCGTTGGTGCGCCGCGCCAAGCTGCATGACCATGTCCCCAACGACCTCACGCTCGAAGATCCGGTCGTCGCGATCGACGGGCTCACAAACAAGCAGCGCGAGCGCGAGGAGAAAGTGGCCTGTGTGCTCTTCGCGCTTGTCGGCGTTGGCTACCTCTTCCCGTTCTCGGCGCTCACGCAGCCGGCCGACTACTGGAAGATGCTCTTCCCCGACTACAACATTGAGTTCGCCATCACCTCGGTCTTCATGTACACGAACCTAGCCTTCCTCGGTGTGATCGTCCTGTGCTTCGGCAAGCCCTGGTACACGGGGCGCATCGTCGGCGGCTTTCTAGGACAGTTCGTCGTGCTCGCGTTCGTGCCGACGTCGTACTTGTTTCTCACGTCGGAAAACGCCAATGCGATCGCCGTGCTGGGCGGCACGGCCGCCGTAGCGATTGCGACGGCGTTTATCGACAGCTCGACGATCGGCTTGGTGTCGCAGTACCCACTCAAGGTGCAAGCGAGTTTCCAACTGGGCGTCGGCATCAGCACGCTCATTGGCAGCATCTATCGCGACGTCACCAAGCTCGTGTTCCCCGCGGACCAGCTCGTGCTGTCGACACTCATTTACTTTTACACGGGTGCACTTACGATCGCGCTGTGTGTTCTCGCCTACTACAAGCTCATGCGGCTCCGTGTCTCGCAATACTACCTCAACAAGCGCCACGACGACGGCGTCGAAATGACGGAGCAGACCTACTTGCTCACGGGCACCCAGACGCGTGGGTCCGACGACGCATTCCAGAGCACGGCCACCAAGGCCAACAAGTGGCGTGTACTAAGAAAGGTGATCCACCTGCAGCTGCTCCTCACGCTCGTATTTGTGACGTCGCTCGCGCTCTGGCCGCCGCTCATCACCGAGATCCAGTCGTTCAATTTCCCGTCACTTAACACCACTGGCTGGTGGCCGCTCATCTTGCTCACGGTTTTTTCCATCGCCGACTGCGTGGGTCGCTTCATGGTCGGCCACCGCTTTGGGCTAAACGCTGGGAATATCTGGATCGCCGTGGCTGCCCGTGTCGTGCTGGTGCCGATCATCATTGCGGTGGTCAAGCAGCGCTTCTTCACACACGACGCGTGGTCCGTCTTGTTTGTCGCCATCTTGGGCCACACGAACGGGTACTTGGGGTCGCTCACGATCTTGCTCGTGAGCGAGAGCGTGCGGCCGGACGAGCAGCAGCTTGCGGGGCCGTTCACAAGCTTCTTCCTCAACTTGGGGCTCGTGCTCGGCGCCTCGGCGGGACTCGTCATGCAGGCGCTCGTCCTGGGCAAATAATTCATGTCGTGAATGTAGTCATCACTGTGGATCATCGCTAAAGACCGCGCGAGGCCGCTTTTTCTCCTTGGGCTTCTTGGGTGCTCGTTTCGGTTTCTTGAGCAGCATTGGCTGGGGCGTAAACGCATAGGACTCGCGGTCGTCGTCGACCGTCGCCGGGTCCCAGTACCGGATCAACACGGCATCGAGTGCGTACACATTACCGTGGATTATGTATCGACCCGTGGTCTCCATCACGGGGTCGCTGCCGCCGTCGCCGTCGCCGTCTCGTCTTCGTACGGCAGGAGCGTCTTCTCCGGACGAATCCCCCACGCTGACTTCGCACAGCACGACCGTCTTCTTGACATCCTCGGCAACGCGCGTGCGTGCCTGTAGCGCGTGCCAGTGGTTCGTCGCCTCGCCGCTTGAGATGGAGATGATGTACTCCGAGTGGAAAGTATCCGGGTCGCCGCGGTAGAGCACAAACTGCGCGCCGTAGTTGAGTCCGGAACGCAGCAACCAGCCGAGCCGTCGAAAGTGATGATAGACGATATAATGGGACGCAAAGCTGCTGGATGCGGCGGCAAAGTCGTCCCAAACGACCTGCAGAGAGGGGTACATTGCTGTTGGCAGTGTGAGCAGGTGGTCCACCGACAGTGTGTAGTACGCCTCCTGTAGACTCAGTACGCGCGTGCGAGTCGGTTCGTCTTCCCTATCGAGTGCTGCAGCGCCGCACATGCGCGCACCGTCGTCCCCACGGTCGAGCGTCACGAGGACCACCACGCCATCTCGGTGCCAGCCACACACCATGGATACAGACGTACTAAGTTAGATTAGAGAAGGGAACCGCTATTCTTTTCTACCAAGAGAGCGGGGTACTCGTTAAAGTTAACGCGCACTTAGACGTCACTAAAACGAGGTGTTGAAGTGAGACCCTCAACCGCAGCTGCGTACTGTAGTATCGATACCCAGGCCTAGTTCTTGAGCTGAAGCTGCTCCACGCCCGCCTCGACGTTCTTCGCGAGGTCACCGAGTGTGGCTCGAATCGAGCGCAGTTCTTCCACCAGCACTGCCATCGAGGGATCGTGTTTACCGGGTGCAGTGTCCGCAGCGAGAAGTCCCGGGTGGCCCAGCACGAGCGCGTCGCGACGGTCCATGATTGCATCGCGCACCATCATGGCGTCCACAGGTGCGACCAGCAGGGCCTCTGGCTCAATCCCTCCGCCCGCACCAGCGGTTTGGATCTCGATCGACTTTACGCCAAAACACGCCTGGATACAGTCCTGGCGCACATTCACGTCCTGGATGCGGTCCAGTGGAATGCTCTTGTGCGAGTGGTTGAGCCATCCCGACTCAAAGACGACGCGGCGGTCCGTGATCTCGCACTTCTGGGCCTTCATGTTCTTCCTCGCCAGCAGTGAGAAGATTGGCGCGCAGCAAGGCAAGAGGATCGAGGGGACGATGCAGAGATAGTAGTAACCCGACTTGGCGTCGAACTCGACTTCGACACCAGCGTCTTCGTGAGGCAGAGCCGACTTGAGCAGATTTTCTTCATCAATCTTGGACGATGTCTTGACGTAGTTCATGGTGAGAATTCGGGTTGCGTTGTTGGTAGAAAATTCGCGAATGATACCTTGGTACCGACGATTTGGAGCCCCATCAGCGTCAACACAACACAGGACCGGTATGGTCTGATATTCTTTGTCACAGTCGCATGGTTCTTTCATGGGTTCCGGGTTTGCCCTTGCTTGGGTAACGTGATGTGCGCTCGTTGGTGATGGACAGTCGGGCGACAATGACTTTCACAGCTTTCAATATATCACCCATTTTACCGTTGGACACTGACTGGGAGAAGCCTCATGCAGTGCATGATGCACAGGATAGGCAATCGTTAGAGAGAAAGTACACAGTCCCTAGTTCAGAACTGTAGGCATTTTGAATTTTATGTAGAACTTAAGTATGGCTGCAGTACGGTAGTTTGTCGAGGCCTGCATGAGCCTCATGCACCCATCAATCAAGAATGACGGTGGGGAAAATGGACACGACGTCGTCATTTCAAGTACAGTGCGTTCCGCGAATGTCAATCTCACATATTTTATGGATCGTCCAGAATGAGACGGCTCATTGATCGGACCCCGCTACGCCTTCTTCTCCACAATGTGATCGACACCTGCCTTTACATGTGCCTCCAGTCGCGCCAGTGAGTCCTTAATGGATCGTAACTCTTCCACGACGACTGCGTTGGACACCGTGGTCTGTTGGAGTTCACCGTTGTCCCGCCCTCCACGCGATTGACCAAGCACGATCGCATCGCGACGGTCCATGATTGCATCGCGCACCATCATGGCGTCCACTGGGGCAATCAAGGTGGCCTCGGGCTCGATGCCACCGCCTGCTCCGGCAGTCTGGATCTCGAGCGACTTGATACCAAAGCACGACTGGATACAGTCCTGGCGCACGTTCACGTCCTGGATGCGGTCCAGTGGGATGCTCTTGTGCGAGTGGTTGAGCCATCCCGACTCAAAGACCACGTGGCGGTCCGTGACCTCGCATCGCTGGGACTCCATATGCTTGCGCGATGCAAGCGCGAAGAGCGGTCCACACAACGGCGCAATCAACGTCGGCAGCAAACAGAGGTAGTTGTACCCGCCCTTGCGGTCGAACGCGACGCGGAGGCTGTTGTCGCCCTCGTCGCGATGTTGGATCGGCGCATACATGAGAGGGGCGCGCTCGGCGCCAGACGAAGTCGCTTGGTAGAAGGCCATTCTTGTTGTCAGTGGACAAGCTGTGGAAGTCGGGAAAGAATTGCGAGCTGCACATTTCTTTGTCCACCATCATTCCAAAACGAATGACAGCCTGATATTGTTCTACCATCATTCCAAAGCCTGATATTGTTTTACCATCATTCCAAAACGAATGATGGTTTTCGTTTTCAACAGTTAAGAACCGCTACAGTTGGGGAAAGAGGTTCGTATCCATTCTCATTAACTGCCAGCAACCTGGATGGCGACGACAGCAGCGAGCATGCACGTCGTGCTGCCAGCCGTCGCGCTCGCTCGCTCGCCATCTAGAGAGGACGGCATCTCGGAGACAGTAGAGCAAGACCACCGCTTTTGGGGGTGCGAGATCATCGAAGAGGCTGGCATCTTACTGCGGCTTCCGCAGGTCGTCATGGTCACGGCGCAGACCATGCTCCACCGGTTCTACTACCGCAAGTCGCTGCGCGACTTTGACGCGTTCCGCGTCGCGATCGGCTGTCTATTCTTGGCCGCAAAAGTCGAAGAGCAACCTAAGCGCATCAAGGACGTATTGTCGGTGTTCTACGCCATCTACAGGCGCCGCAAGTGGCACAAGACCAAGCTCGCGCACCAGCTTCTCGAGCTCGAGAGCGAGTCGTACGATCTCTGGCGCGACTGGCTCATCATGGTCGAGCGGCAGATCCTCATCGACCTCGGCTTTAGTCTCTACAACATCATGGAGCACCCGCACAAGTACATATTGTACTATATCAAGATCCTCGACGGCACGGAGGCACTCGCGCAAAAGGCCTGGGGGTTTCTCAACGACAGTCTGCGCATTGATCTCTGCGTGCGCTTCCACGCCGAAGCCATCGCGTGCGCGGCCATCTTTCTTGCTGCGCGGCAGTTGCAGATCAAGCTACCCGATGCGCCAGCGTGGTATGAGCTCTTCAACGTCGATCGCGAGGCTCTGATCGCGGTCTCTCAGGAGATCCTGCAGCTGTACAGGCGCGATAAGATTGTCTGGCTCGACGCGCTCACAAAAGTGGATCCGTTTGCCATTGACGACTTGCCCGATGTTGACGCTGTTGCCATCTCGTCCAAGGCCAAGACGGACGACGAGGAGACCGTCCCAAGGCTGGTTGCTGCCGAATGCGTCCAAACCCAGCAGTCTGTTAGCGTAATGGAAAGCAGCGACAAGAAGCGAGCTTCACAATTCAGTGGTACAAAGGAGTCTCCGCGACGAGAGAGGCCGTCGTCTTCCAGTACGCGAGGTCGCAGCCGAGATCGCGAGCGGAGCCGAGAGAGGAGTCGAGGCCGAGATCGAAATCGCGACAGAGACCAGCGGTCCGATCGATCCCATCGACGGAGCCGAAGCCGCAGCGAGGAGAGAAGGAGTAGTCGTTCGTCGAGGCGCGATCGTAGCCGGCGCAGTAGTCGCAGTCGAAGCCGAAGCCAGGAAGACGACCAGCGCCGGGGTCGTCATTGGCGAAGCCGGAGCCGACGCTAGAAACCTTAGATACGTATCGGTTAAGTGTCAAATAGGAATGATGATCACACTCCGAGTTCTACTTGCGGCTCACAAACAATAGTCGCCGAAAATGGAGCCCGAGACCGAGTTGGACGCCGCGCTGATCGACGCGTTCGAGGCCGAGACAGCACTACCGTCGGTGCGAAGGGAGGACACGACTCTACGGCGCAAGTCCCCCAGTGGGGGCGATTTCCGTGGGCTTTACAAGGCGGAGATGACAGCGGCAGCGACCTCACCAGCCACGACTCTCTCAAGCTCGGACGGCTCTTCACACATGATGCTGCGTCACTACCCGTCGCTTGATGCACCATCAGCACCACCGAATGTACCTACGCAACAACCGCCGTTCACGGGCATCCGGCAGATGAGCTACCCACGGTTGGATCCCGTGGGCGTGCCGCTTCACAGGCCGACGCCGACCCTCACGCAGCCAGTTGTCAAGGGCGATGAAAACCTCCATCAACCGGTGGCGAGCAAGCCACCAAGTGAAACACCGCAGATCAACCCGAGTAGAACTGATCGTGCTCCTTCAGCTAGTACCCCCACTCCGTTACAGTCCAATATCGAGAGTCACGAACGCGTCCGAACACACCCGACCCACAAGCAGTCCGCTCTCGAGGTTGGTGATGGGAGTCTGCATCACCCAGTGGTGAGCAGGCCGGAATGCGAGGCCTCTCTGGTCAATACGAACAGAGAGAAACACATGGATGCACCCAGTGGCAAGCCTCAGTCGCCGTCCAAGCTGGAAGACCAAGAAGATGGACACTTTCTACCTGTAGACGCGATCATTCCAACCGACGAAGAAATGGAACACCAACGTCTACAGCTCGAGGCCGAAGTGCGTCGTTTTGCACAGCAGGCCGACTACATGGCACTCGCGCTGGCGGGGGACACGCCCCACCAGATCGAAATGCGTCGCCAGCGAGAACAGGAACGCAAAGCGCGGGACGAGCGCCGCGTCGCCGCTGTCGAGGCGCGCCTCGAATCCATGGTTGCACGCGAATATCAGCGCGAAGCGAGATTCGATGAGCGGCGCCAGCGCCACGCGGAGCGAACGCATCGCTCGTCCGTCAGTCCGTCCCCCGAGCGTGGACCCAACAGTGAGACTGAGAGAGGAAGCGATAGCTTAGGTGGTGAGACCGTGGGGCAGTCATGAACGTGACTTGTACTTTCTTACAACCGAGTACTGGCTAGTATTCCTCTCTGCCTCCCTAGTTGACAACCAGCGGCTTGGTCTCACGGACGAGGTACGCGTACGCCTCTGCATCGTCCTTCAGCAATGGCTGGAGCTTGTCGTGAACCGTCTGGTGGTACGTGTTGAGCCACGCGATCTCGTCCAGATCCAACAGCGCCGTGTTGATAAGCTTGGTCTGAATCGGCGCCATCGTGATGGTCTCAAACTCGCAAAAGTCACGGCCCATCGGGCTCTTGACATGGTTCGCCTTGTTCACGACCAAGAGGCTCTCGATGCGGATACCAAACTTGCCGTCTTCGTAGTAGCCTGGTTCGTTGCTGAGAATCATACCGTCTTGGATAAGAAGACCATTCGGGTTGAGGCGGAACGAGAGAAGCTGGCATAATAAAACCAACTCACAAATTCAGTCCACGCCGTATCATGATATCCAAGCAACGAAACCAACGCACCACTCCCTTCTCGTGGACGTTCAGAAACGCGCCGACACCGTGGCCCGTGCCATGGCGGTAGTCGAGTCCTGTGCGCCACAATGGCGCGCGCGTGATCGCGTCTAGCTTCACGCCCTCAATCTTATTGGGGAAAATCGCACGGGCGAGCGCAATGTGGGCCTTGAGCACGGCCGTGAAGCAGTCCTTTTCGTAGCTCGTGGGCTCGCCAAAGTGGACCGTGCGAGTCACGTCGGTCGTGCCGTCCAAGTACTGAGCCCCCGAGTCGTTGAGATAAATTTCCCTGGACGTGACCGTGGCACACGCGCCACGCGTCGGCTTGTAGTGGATGATCGCGCCGTTCGCGCCAATGGACGAGATCGTATCAAAGCTCAGCGACACGTACCCGTCCATTTGCTCGCGGAGTGACTGCTCCTTGTCGGCGACCTCGACTTCGTCCAGGGCCTTGCCACTCGCCATTTCCTGTTCGAGCCACGCAAAGAACCGCACGAGCGCCGCGCCGTCGCGGATGTGGGCCTGGCGCATGCCCTCAATCTCGACAGCACTCTTGATGGCCTTTTGGGCCATCACGACTGACGTCTCTTCCTTGCGCATGCTCGCCGGAAGCGCGAGAAAGACGGCCACGTTGCACTGCACGGGATCCACCAGCACTTTCTTGCCGGCATTTTCGTTGGCATACGCAGTGAGCGCACTGAGAATCGTGTCGTACGGCTTGCACACGACGTTGCTCGCGGCGAAATTGGCCTCCACTTCCTCTGCGTTCTCTGCGTCGAGGAACAGCGTCGCCGTGTCGGCCGTGATCAGCGCGTACGATACGCTGTACACATCACAAGCGTGAGTACACAGTGGATCCCAACCAGTCCACCCACTGGAGACTCACACAACGGGGTTGAACTCGACGTCATTGCCGCGCATGTTGAAGAGCCACGCGATATCGTCGAGTGCCGTGAGCACGATGGCGTCGCCTCCTTTCTCCTTGACGGCCGCACGAACGTCCTGGAGCTTGTCGGCGACGGATCGTCCCGTGTACTTCTCCGAGAGGAACTGCACCTTGGACTTGCCGGCGACCGGGCGGTCCTTCCAGATGAGATCGACGAGGTTGTCCGTCTCGTGGAGGGCGACGAGCTCAACGGGCGAATCTTTGAGCGCTGTCTCAAGATTGCTATGGCAGGTTTCGAACGAGATAGTGAGATGGCTACTGTCAATTTCAGAAACACAAGTGAACGTACCGAGCAGCAGAGACCGATGTGAGGAATGGATCGATCGCAAACGCGCCGTTGTCGCCCAGGTTCTTGGCGGCCCAGCTCTACAGTGGAAGGCCAATCGCGTCATCAGGTTTCTCCCATGCCTCTACGTCAAATATCGCTTCTTACATCGATTGTTGGGACACCAGGCTCCTCCGACTTCATCAGCGTCCAGTCGCTGCCGAGTTCGTGCTCGGCCTGGAGAAAGTAGCGGCCATCCGTCCATAGCAGCGCCTTGTCGGTCGTCACCAAAGCTGCACTCATTGCGTCATTATCAGTTCTCGCGTCTCATTCTCACCGACGCATTCGCCACTTACCCGTGCCGTTGGATCCCGTGAAACCTGAGAGAAACGCGCGTCGCTTGTTCGCGTCGCTCACGTACTCGCTCTGGTGCGCGTCGGCCGTGTCCACGAGAAACGCCTGCAGCGTCTTGCCCGTGACCGCTGTGGCCGACGTTGCGGCTGCAGCGTCCTTGCTGAGCTGGTCGCGCAGCGGCAGAAGACGCACGTTCGTGCGGTTGAACAGCGCGCGGATATCGCGCAGCTTAGAGGTCATCCTGGCGTCGCTGAAGAGAGAGAAAGGTCGGAAGTGAGCTTCCCGCCGCAACTTGCAGTTTGAGCTCGTGGATCTCCTTGATTCGTCCACGCAATCACCAGGGATAACGTGAACCACATAAAGTACACTTTTTCATGTGGTACACATGACATTAAATAGTCACACCGAGGGGTTACGAAAAGCTCACTGCACGGAGCAGGCAGCCTTGTTGCTCTTGCCGTCCGGGTTAAGGATCTCGTTCTTTTCCTGGGGGTACGGCATGGTCGTGGGCTCGTTCTCGACACTCCACTTGGTTTTCACCATGATTTCTTGGGCCAGAGCCATTGCGATCTTGATGTGGCCACTAACGGCGTAGTGCTTGAACGCCGCGTAGTCCTCTTTCGCGAGCCCGCCCTCAATCTACAGCACGGCACACCGTAAGTGAGACATGGGGTGTACCGCACAATTACCAGACCATTGTTCTGGCACTTCAGTACCTTCAGCAGCGAGTAGTGGATCTTCGAGTCGTATTTGCTGACTTTGGATTTCGCTAGCTTGATGATCTCCTGCAGCTGCAGCGAGAGCCGACTGCGGTCGATCGCTTTCTCCTCCGAGCTGATGCAGCTCTCGTCGCAGACGACGCAAAAGATATCCGCGTCCGGACGATCTGGCATACCAAAGCCACTGTGTTAGTGTCTCTCCCCTTCGTCGAACCCATGGAGAGTACTCACAGGAACGGACTTCGGCCAGCAGCAGCGCGTACGCCGCAATGATGTCGGTCTCGGACGATGCCGGCGGGGATAGATCGTTGATCCCGAGATTAATCACCACGACGTCCGGTGTCCAACTGCTCATGTCCCAGTCGCCCTCCGTCGGCCGACTCGCGAGCGCGTTCTTCCACAATGCCAGCATATTGAGCCCCCAGTCTGCAGCGTTGCTGTGCACGCCCTTGCTGCAGATCCATCAATACCGGTAACTCCATGAGTGGACGTCCAGAGAGATCTTATAGACCAAGAAGAAACGCACCCAGTCCACGCGATCACGTGGGCGTCGGCGTCAAACATACGCGCCAAAACACACGTGTAGCCGTTGTACACGTTCTCCATGCGGCCCTTCATGCCGAAGATACGGCGCGAGTGGGTCTGGAGGCCTTCATTCCCGAACGCGCACGTGTCCGAGTCGCCGATAAACTCGATTTTGTGGGCCGTGGGCGGCCGACACGGCAGCACCTCGGCGCCGGGGTCCAGAATGAACCCGTAGAATGTGCATACCTATCCGAGTGAGCTAACGGTGAGACCTCCGCTCGCCCATATATCCATTCTCGCCGTGCCCTAATTACCTTGAAGGTCGAGAGCGCGCCGCGCGTCTGCGCCTCGGTACGCTTCGTGATGGTCACAGTGTACTCTTGGAACGGGTCCAGGTCGGTGACCACTGTTCATATCAGCATCAGAGACGGGAAGACGATGTGGTCAGTCCCGTACTGAACTCACTTTCGACCAGTGGGAAGGGAAGGAACACCGAAACCGGCTCTGCACTCACCGTCGCAGCACGTCGCCTTGAGCGAAGCCCGCAGAATGCAGCGGAACGACCCGTTCACAAAGATGTTGAAGTAGTTGCCTGCAGTCCAAGTTTGGTCTCATCAATCCAAGAGGTTCGTTGGTTCACCACACCTCTTCGTGCCGTACCGTCTCCTTTGAGGCGAATCGCGACCGACCGCGTGTTGGTCGCGCGCACTTCGAACGAGCACGCCGGCCAGTCAAACTGCACCGTGTTGATCTTGGTGGACCGTGCGGTGGTCACGCCGTGGTGGACCATACGTCCGACGTAGCGGATCTTGTCGCGCGCTGACGCTGGCACAAACACGTGGTTGCCGTCCTTGTACTTCGTAATGTCGAAGCCAAACACGCGGTCCGATGGAATCTCCAGACACAGTGAGCCGTTCACGCCATTCCCATTGGTCGAGCTGTCACGATAGTGCGGCAGTCGCGACGGCCACGACGCCGGCCGCGTGCGCAGCCCGCCCAAACTGTCGGACGAAGACGACCGTACGTCCAGCGGTACTTCGCTGCCCGGGGCGTTCTGCTGTCGCGACCGCGCAGACTGCGGCGCCGACCGCATGTTGAGCCCCATGTCGTAGATGCTGCTGACACTTTGGGACAGCGGTGGACGCGGGATGTCGCGCTTACGACGCACGCTTGGCGCGGTGGCGACGTCGGCCATACTGTTCGTGCTGGGCCTGGGGGAGATGGTGGAGAGACTGGAACATGCTGACGGAACCATTTCACACCGACCCTAAGTACGATCAGACCTGTGTACCCACAATAAAAACGTACTTATGAGTTTGCTAAAGTTCGATTTCTAAACAGTACCGTAAGAGACAGAATGAGAAACACCGTGTTGAAGCGACCCCTCGGGCAAAAAGGGAAACTTCCCGACCACCAGCGCGAAGGCGAGCCCCCCGTTCTCCGTGCATACAACGGCGATGAGCTTCGTGACGACAGCAGATGACGCGCGCCGTGCTAGCTATGATTTCGGTGGAGACGGTTTTGCTTGCGCAACGCACGCTGCATTCGTCGCACCGCCGCCGTTGGCGTTGGTGTCTTCTTCTTCTCCCCCTTCTGCTGCTGGACCAACGAGTCCGCGCAGTGCGTCCGGCGAGCGGTTCAAGCACTACGACGAGCATGTCGTGGCGATCGAGGAGCTCGAGCGGCGCTTCGATTCGAACCGGCTCGCGGGGCTGCTCGCGCACGTCGTATCGCGCTCGCAAACCGAAAACCCGCGGCTGAATTTGCTGCCGACCGACGTGGACGTGGGCCACGGCAACATCCACGAGCTCGTGGCTGTCCTGAGGGACGGCAGTTGGATCCACACACGCGCCGAGAACTTGCTCGTGGGCGATATTATCTCGCTCAAAGAAGGCCAGTGCGTGCCTGCGGACGTGCGCATCATCGAATGTGAGAATATGTGGGTCGACCAGAGTGTCTTGCTGGGCAAGCGCGAGCCGGAGCAACGCGACGCGACCACAACATCCGTTTTTGACGCTGCCGAGGCCACGGTCCATTACCTCGAGTCACCCAATATGGCGTTCTACGGCACGGTCGTGAGTCGAGGCCAGGGCAAGGCCATCGTCGTTCGCACGGGCGACGAGACTGTGCTGGGCAGCATCTCGGCCAAGCTCTTGCAGTGCAAGCGCTCCGTGAACAAGCACGCCGACGTGCCAGTGACCGACAGCATGAAGCAGCTCGAAGTGTTTTGCAAGGGCGACAAGCTGCCGTCGGCGATCCACCGCGTCTCGGCGCTGGTTGTCGAGCACAACGATATCGTCAAGCGCGCGATCATCTCGTCGTCGTTTGGCGTGCATCCGCCCGTGATCATTGAATTGGAAGACTTGCTTTCGGCGAACGAAACGAGCGCCGAAGAACTGGAGTACGAGATTGCTCTGCAGATGATCAATTGCTCGGCATTCAACCGCGACGCCCAGTTCTTTATGAAGGCATTGGCGGCATGTCGCCATCGCATTGACAATTCAAGCAGCAGCGGATCTTCAAATGCATCCCACGGCGAAGGGAAGCGCGTGCCGTCGCTACCGCAGTCGTCACCAATCGCGCCCCCGTTGGTTCTGGATCCCGTGCGTGACCAGAATGCGATCTTGCGGTTCGCAGCACATTTTGGACTCGGCTCACCCAAGAACGCGGCGATTAAACGAGTGCGGTGCTCGACGCTTTTGCATGGCCAGATCAGCGGCTGTGAGGTGTACGTCCACTTTGATCAAGAGCAAGCTGCCCATGTCGTCGTTCTGCAAGGACCGGCACGTGAGGTACTTTCACGGTGTGGGAAAGTCCGTAGTGGTGAGACTATCTCGCCACTGGAGACGTCGGACTTGGAGCAGCTCCAAGTAATGGTGCGGGATCTTGAAGCCCGTGGGCAAACAGTTGTCAGCTTTGCGGAACTGTATTTGGATCCTAGCCTCTATCCCGTCGGTGTCAAGTTTGATATCGAGAACTTCAACTTCCCAACGTCAAGCATGTGCTACCTCGGCTCACTTGGGCTGGTGGAGAAGATCCAACCGGAGGTCGTGCTGATGAGTTCGTTTGCGCGATCTTCAGATGTGTGCTTGATGATCGCCACCACTGGTCATGAGTACGCCACTGTTGAATCATCCATGTCACTACCAGAGGAATGCGAGTCGGAAGAAGAGATGATGACGCGTGAAGCCAGTCGTGTGAAGCCGATCTGTGCCATCCCAGTCAAGATCCGTGAAGCCACGAGTGGCGATATCGTCGATGTCGAAGCCTGTGTGTTTCGAAGTGACGTGCTATCGGTCTCCAACACGCTTGCCCAGTGGAAGCAAATTCTGCAGGAGCATGCCGTGGTGATCTTCGACGGGTGTACGTCGTCCCACATTGATCTTCTGGTCGAGACGCTCCAGGAGCTAGGTGAATGTGTTGGACTGGTTGCTTCAGGCACAGCCAATGCGATCGCGATCGCCAATGCCGACGTGGGATTTGCGATTCCGTCGCATGAGGTCATCGATCTTGGTGAAGAAGCGGCCGATGCCATTCTCACTAGCGCAACCTGCCCCCGCAGCGATGCGATTCGTCTGATTGAGCTCGCGAAGAAAGTACCTCAGCTCCATTCTCTTAAGAATCTGGAACGCACGGACCCTTTCAAGGCCAAGCAGGCAATGACCAGTCTCTTTCGCGAGGCCCTTTCGGTTGGCCGAGCGCTGGGGCTCAGCGACATTGATTTAACGTCATGCTTTGGGACGGCGCTGAACGGTACGCTCTATTTTGTTCAATGAAGCGGCTCGATATGCTGACTAATCTGATTGATCCGCCAGAGATTCCGACGTCAGATCTAGCGACTCTGGAGCCGTTGTCGCCGAAGCGGGCTTCCGTGAACCCATTCATGCCACCTTCAAGCCCGTCCAAGTTCCCCGTCAGTGCCTTCCGAAGCTCATCGTTACTCAGCACAAACACCAAAGTTGGCGTCGCTGCACTGTCGGCAGGCGTTGCTGGGGTTGGGCATTCAGCGTCAACAGAACTCTCTAGTGTTTGAAGACGACATGATCTCCAGCGATCACGCACACACGTTGGACATGAGAAACTGACCCATTAGGAGAATCACTGACATGCCTTTCGCCATCACGTGCGGTACGAATATTGTCGTTTGAAGGATATTCCTGGATAAATGATATTCTTGGCACAGTGCTGACAAGCGAAACTTCGCTCAGTTGCCTTTCGCTGAGGTCCTACGGCGGTTGCTTCCCTCTCACTGATCAGCCTCGAAGCATGGCTCTTCGGGTTCAAACCACCGACGTGCAGGCAGAGCAATCAGCCCGACGACCGAGCACGGGCGTGAAGAAGCCGCGTGCGTCGCACTCGGAAGATTCACTCCACGCAAGTAGTCCAAACACGTTGATCGCTCCGCTCCACAATGGTCTCTTGTTGCCATCAGGCAACGCTGACTCAAAAACGCCCATCGACAGCCGGCCCAGCTCGTCGGCGTCCAATGCGTCGGCCTCTATTCCAAGCGACGCCATCTACAACACTCAGTTCACGACCGCCGGGCGCAAGTTCCTCTCCAAGGTCAAGAAGAACAGGGCCATGCAGGTGGACCGCCGCACCAAAGGTTTCCAGCGCGGGCTGGACAGCGGCACCATGATAATCGATCCCATCACGAAGAAGCATTTCCGCGTGATGATCGTGGACCCGGACCTCCAGCACCGCGAGGACCTCGCCGACGCACTCGAAGATTACTTTGAGATCTTTGTGGCCGCGACAAACGACCGCGCATTCGCGTTACTGGCCATGTTCAAGATCGACTTGGTATTGCTGAGACTGACGCTCGGAAACGACCACTCGCTTGCGACCAGCCCGGGGCTCGCGTTTCTGCGTGAAATCAAAAAGCGGTACTACTATGTGCCAGTATCCCTCCTCTTGCAGAGCGCCACACAGCAAGCCAAGCTGCTAGCGCAGGCACTTGCGCTCGGTGGCTGTGGGTTCTTTGAGGACGCTGTCGACGTCGACACGCTGATCGAACGTCTGCGCAGGCTTCTACACTCCCTGGTGTTAGCGACCGCTGAGCTAGTGAAATGCCGTGGGAAAAACTTGGGGAGACTCGACGACGATGAAGATGCACGTGCGATGCGTGCTGACGCTGCGCAAGCGCTAATCAAGCGAGGCAACGCCGCCGTGGGACCACGATGTGCAGCGGCAGCATCCAAGCCTCCATCGCTCGAGTATGACAAGGACAAGATGCTGCTGGAGCTGAGCCTCAATCAACGTCAACAGTGCCTCACGCGCCGCAAGCAGCTAACGGAGACCCTGGCCATGTCCCATTCCGTGCTAGGCGTTGGGCTGGGCGAAGCGGAGCAGCAAAGCGACTCGTCGTTATCGTCGCTGCGGCCACCATCGCTCATGCACTGTGAGGCGAGTCAGCCCATGGCAACGCTGCGGCCGTCGTCGCCGTCCCTTGCTGTACTCCGCACCAACAGCCTCACGAAAAAGGTCCCACCGTTACCATCCCAGAAAGAGATCAGCAAGCGCATCTACACCAAGCCGCATGAGATTCAAGTCAAGATTCACCAGCACTTATATCAGACGTACCACACGGTCACGCACGACGCCGTCCCGTACGATCCGCTACTACGCCCCTGTGTAGCTGTGGATCCCGAGAGCGTTTCCAAGTCGGCGTCGAATCTGCTGGTTGGCAAAGCGTACCGACTCTACATGGAGGCACGGTATGCAGACGCCCACCAGATTTGCAACCGTGCGATCCGTGTGCAGGACAACAACGTCGTCAAGCTCGCGTACTTGCTACGCGGCGTGCTCTTTGATCTCAGTGGCCACCACGTCAAGGCCGAGCAGGCATTTCTTACGGGCCTCACGTTGGACCCGGCGCTCCACCAAGCGCATTTCAATCTCAGTGTGTGCCGGCTGAAAATGGGGCGGGACCAGCAGGCTTTGCAGGACGTCACGACAGCGCTTCATTTAGACCCGACCAACAAGGACTACTTGGCGAATCGCGCGCTGATTTACCGCCGCCTCGGTGAGTTTGGGCTTGCACAAGGAGAGTACAGCAAGATCGTATCGCTGGGGAGGTCGAGCCCATCATCCCCAGCAGCTCCAAGATCCCCGGCTCATAGAACTCCACATATAGAAGCTTCCAGCGTTGACGATGGTCTCTTCGACCACCTCTTTGGCAAGCCTATGCCCGACAAGCTCGCGCTCATGCAGACACCAGCAGAGCGAGACGCCGCGCAGCTCGACCTCGTCGTTGCGCGCCTCCAGAGTGCGCTGTTCTTCCAGGACTTTCCGCAGGAAGTGCTGCTGGACGTGGCACGCCATCTCGAGTATGAAGTCGTGGCCTGTGGCAAGGCGTTTACGCTGGGCGAGGACCACCCGCACAACTTTTACGTGCTGCTCAGTGGACGGCTGAGCGTGCGGCGCAAGCTCGGCGACTTCGCGTCTTCGGTCACGACCCACCACTTGGACCCCGGTGCACCGTTTGGCTCAACCGGCCACGCGATCAGTTCTCACACGAAATTGATCGCCGACGAGAGTAGCGAAATTGGGATCCTCTGGCCGGATGCGTACGACGCGACGATCCACAATTACTCGACCGAGAAAAACAATGAGGTTTTTGCCTTCCTGCAGCAGCACAAGGCCTTCAAGCTGTTTTCAACGAGCGAGCTGGGCCATATCATTGGCATCTCGGAGCGACGCCGGTACCGCAAGGGCGAGATATTGTTGGAACAGAACGAGATCCCCAAGGCGCTCGTGATCTTGCGCAAGGGCATCTGCCTGCTCTTTCAAGACTTTACGAGGCCCCCGCTGAGTGAACTGGAAGACGCCAAGGCCGCCAAGCGATCGGCTGATGGAGAGAAGCAGCCTGTGCTGCCGTACCACCACTTGATGGCGACACCGCACTGGCCGCTGGGTTTCTCCGTGCGGCACAATCTCAAGAAGAAGCGTAAGCACGACCGTGGCGTTAGACGGAATGCGCTGGCGGATCGAAAGGCGGCGCCGTCACCCGCAGACTTGCTTCTCCACGCTGCTCACTACAGTGTGGCCAGTGGTGAAGTGCCGATGGTCACACCGACGCTCAAGCACAAGACGCGCGTCTCGCTCAGCAGTGAAGAGCCACGCAAGTCACTGGGACCTGGTGCGATCTTTGGCGAATCGGCTCTGCTGGATCTGCAACACGCAAACGCCAAGTGGTATGTTGCATCCTCTTCTGTTACGTTTCTCTATCCTCCACTGACCACGAGGAGGTATTGTGAGCAGCTCCGTGCTGACCGACTCGGTCGTGGAGGTGATTCTCTTTGACCATTCGCGGCTCCAGGAGATGGATTTGTCGCCCGACGTTGTCGACGAAATCATGAAGTCTGCACCCGAGTATGTCGACGAGGAGCAGGCGCTCAAGCAGCAGATCGAGGCTGTACGTAGAATACGATGATATCCAGTATCTTCTCTCCGTCTCATTCATGATGCGTCTGTTGGTCTGCGGTAGGACGCCTGGAAAGAGTACAAGAATCTTCGCATGCTCGAGCTCTCGAAAACGCGGTGGCCCCAGGCCAAGGTACTCACGGTTGACTCGGGCACAGTATGGAAAGAAAGACCTTAACCCAGCCTGTGATTCGGTAGACCCACTTGCGAGTGCTCGCGAACGGGTGCAGCATCATGCTGGACTCGTGACCATCCAAATCAACCGGCACTAGCACCAACCACAGGAAAGAGACTCGAGAACTATAAGAAGAAGAGAAGCAGCGACCCGCCGCCTCCAAAGAGTCGCGACCAGCCAGACAACACAAACGCATCAGATCAAGAATGACGGACGGTGCAGTTTTCACCAACGGAGAAGCGGCGGTCGTGGACGAGCTCCCCTGGCTTCATGTACGTTTGGCTACGCTGGTTCGGTCCCATCGCCCGTGGAGAACTGAGTTGACTCTTTTGATAGGCCCATGAGTACGTGCCGTGGGGTGCCCACGTCGCGGCCGCGCAGGAACACCGGCCGTTGAGCCGCTCGCCCGTAATTTCCTTTGGCTTAGCTGGTGCAAAGGCTGCACTGGTTAACCACAACATGTAAGAAAGTACGGCCGTGTTCCCGAGAGCTCCTTCTCTTTCTTACGCGTTGGCGTTGTGTGTGTAGTGCGGTGGTCATAGGCGGTCGCGATCACCCCGTGGACCATGTCGCCTATACGAATCGAGTGGACCTCTTTGATACTCGTAATTACCAGTGGCTAAAGGGGTTTGACGTCAAGGGCGCAATGCCGCGGCGTGTCGGCCACAGCATCGTGTCCGTCGGCGGACGGCGTGCGGTCTTGTTTGGCGGTGAGGCGGTGGAGGTTGACCGTCATTGTCTCAATGACTGCTACGAGATCACGTTCGTTCAGAACGCGGTACACTGCACCGAGCTTCCCACGACACCCGAAAATTACCCAAGCGAGCGAGCGTGGCATAGCGCCTGCGCTGTCACGCTTGGGTCGTCCGAGGCGATGTTGGTGATTGGGGGCCGCGCTGAGAGCGGCAAGTTTCTCGGGGATATGTGGGCGCTGGTGGTGGAAGAAACCACGGGCACGAAGCGAGTCGAGCCTAAATGGGTTTCCCTCACGGTGCGTGGGCGGAATCACTTTTTGGCTGTGAGCATGCCACTCAGGTTCTCCTGTGACGACTGTAGCCATCCGGCAATGGTCCACTACCGCTTGCCTATCATAGTGTCGTCAGCATAGAAGATGGTACGAAAGTCGCGGTCATCGGCGGTCGGCAGTCTGCACGTGGTGCCATGTCGGGCACTATCCACATACTGGACATCGCGGCCAATGCCTGGACACAAGTCACACTAGCCACGTCCAATTCAGTTGGCTGGACGGCGCGTTGTGGCCTCACGGCACTGGAGGTCTGTGTTCCACTGGACGAGTTGACCGGTCGATTGGCTCGCATCCCGGCGAGCAGTTCGCCATCACAAAAGGAGGGTCCCTCGGAGAACTCGTCCGAAGTCCCAGGCCCCACAAGTGCTCGCCGAATCATTATTTTTGGTGGCTTTGCCGAGCGAGCTCCCGTGTCCGACCCGACACGTTTCGCTTTGCTCGACAAAGACACGGGGCAGATTCGCGAAATCCATGCTCCAAGCGTGGGGCTCTCGGCGTACATAGGACAGGCAGCGTTTGTGACGGCCGATGCAAGGTCTCTCTACGTCATGGGAGGCATCGACGCTCACTCTCGGCAGTTTGTCGAAGCCGCAAACGCGATCCACTTTTGGAAACCGCAGCCCGGAGGCGATGACGATGACGGGAATCGCGACAACAACGCGAATGCAATTCGTACGAAAGTCTACGACAATGGCGACGTCTACACGGGCGAGATGGATCCACAAGGATCTACTCGGCATGGGCAGGGACGCTGCGTATTCCACGATGACAACGGCTCGTACGAGGGTGAATGGCGTGATGACGTGTGCGCTGGCCAAGGCATGATGATTTATGCGAATGGCGACACGTATGCGGGTCAGTGGAAAGACGACCGACGCCATGGATTTGGTATCCTCGAGATCCAGTCGACCAGCAGCGAAAGCAAGGCCAGGACAGAGACGCGGTACGACGGGCAGTGGGAGCACGACCGTCGAGAGGGCAAAGGCACCGTGCGGTTCTCGGACGGCTCCAAGCTGGAGGGCGAATGGCACGACGGCGAATTGACCGGAGGAAAGTGCCGTCTCGAGAACTATGACGACGGCAATGGCGTCTGCACGTACATAGGCGAGGTCCACGACGGCCTGCCACACGGCCACGGAGAGAGTAAACACACTCGCGAGACGTATGTCGGCCAGTGGCTCCACGGCAGGCGCAGCGGCCACGGCGTTTCCACGCTTCTGGACGGCACGACGTACACGGGCGACTGGAAGAACGGCAAGTGCAACGGCTTTGGCAAGTGCGTGTACGCGCGCACGAGGGACCAGTATGACGGCAAGTGGGTCGGCGGCGTGCGCTGCGGTCGCGGCGTTTGCCAGTACGCGAACGGTGCGCAGTATGACGGCGAGTGGCGCGACGACAAGTGCCACGGACTGGGCACGTACACGTTTGCCGATGGCACCTTCTACCAGGGCCACTGGAAGGAAAACAAGTTTGGCGGCGACGGCACGCTCGTGCTGGACCTTGACACGCCACCGGCGTTGGAGTAGAAGAAAGAAGTGATACTATGGAGAGTTAGTTAGTACGCCTCACTACCCGTGGGCCGACGGCGGCTGCTCTCGAGGTTGAACTTGTCGACGTAGGCCTTGAGCCCCGTGTTGAAGAGACTGCAGCGAATCGGCATCTCGAGCTCGTAAAACGGATTCTGCCAGGATAAAACATTGTTTACGAACAGCTGCACAGCACAATGAAAGGATTTGGCACCACGGACCTTGAGCACGTAGTCGACATAGAGTTCGTAGACTGTGCGCAGTACGAGGTCGAGATCGGGCGTGCCGAGCGCGGCCGTGAGGAAGAATTTGATGCCCGTTCGCGTCTGGAAGCACTGCAGGCGGAACGTGTCGGTCTCCAGGCTCTCGATACCACCAGAACCCACGGGCGCAGCCTGATTATGAACCGTTCATAGAGTGAGCAGGGAGGGAACCCAGTGACCGGCATGGAAGAGTTCTCTTACCAGCACGGCGATGGCGTGCATCGAATGGAACGTTGAGCCGAGCCGCAGGTGGTCATTCGTGCTGAGATGGGGCGCAGCGCTGCTGAGGTCCTGCTGGTACACGAGGCCGCCCGACTTGTTGATGATATAGAGCGAGTGCAGCATGCTTTCCTTTGGGATCTCTTCGGTCCAATTTGGAAATCCCCTGTCAATCCACTCAATTAGAATATAACTCGAATAGAAGCATCCATGAGTGATGGTCGTTTCTGTATCCAATTTCGATGCGAACAGTCGCATCGAAATTGGGCGGCTCAATGAGTTGACTATGGCGGCGGCAAACTCATCTGAACGGGAGGAAGCGTGAAAATGGCGCGATCGCCAAAGAAGAAGCTGCTTAAAAAGACTGCTGCAAGTGCCTCGAAGCCAGCGTCCTATGATGCAGCCGAAGCAGGACTAGGGGCGTCCACCGGTGCTCCGCTACTTGGAACCAAGGTCCCTATCCATCATTGTGGTCCAGCGTATCCGGAGGACAACTCAGTCGCGGAACGAGAAGCCATGTACAAGATACTGGCGCGACGATCGTCCGATATGCTGCCGTCAGTGAGAGGTGAGGTCAACCTCTTCAATCGGTCCCACTTTGGTCTTCTCGTCAACTACGCCGCTATCGGATTCCTGAACGGCTTGCTGCCAGCGATGGTGTATCCCTTGTTCAAGCTGTACCTCAACATGGAAAGCTACCAGATGAGCGCTGCTGGATCGATAATCCAACTGCCGTGGTCCTATAAGACATTCTTCGGTATATTGACGGACCATTACCCAATCCTCGGCTATCGGCGCAAGTCCTACATTCTTCTCGGCTGGTTGTTGTGCTTCGCTGCGCTCATGGTGCTCGCGTACAGTCCGACGGTCCGACCGTACTATGCGCCAGGCGAGATCCAGCGGACCAAGCGCTTGTCATTACGTGTCATTGAAAATCCGGAGGCACCGACTGCAGGGGCTCGATTCCTCATTGAGATGCTGCTCGTGTGCCTCGGCTATGTGATCGTGGACGTTGCCTGTGACGGCATCATGGTCGAACTTGCACAGCACGAGCATATTGACATGCGGGGCAATGCGCAGACCACTACCTACATCGTACGGTTCACGGGTAATCTCTTCGGCGTGCTCATTGCAGCGCTGGGCCTCAATGGAAGCGCATACGGCGGATCATTCGACTGGTCGCTCTCGTACGAGACAGTCTTCTTCTGCTGCGGTCTCGTCACCGTCGTGGGCACCGTCTGTGCCGCCTTCTACCTTGAAGAGGAGCCGTATCTTGCGCATCTGGATCAGCACCCGTTCCGAGAAATGTGGCGCATCGTACAGCAACGCGCAATGTGGCAGCTGATGGCGTTCCACTTTTTCAATACGTTCTTCAACAAGTTCGGCTTTTCTGGGTACAGCGCCATGAAAGAGAACTGGGTCGGCGTGGAGCCACTGGCCAGTAGTCTCTCGACGTGCTTCTCAACGCTGCTGTTCATCGCTGCGACCGTGCTCATGAAGCTCTTCCTGTTGAACGCAAGCTGGCGGTGGCTCATGTTCACGTGCTCCGTGGTGACAATCGCCACGAACCTCGCCGTGTGTCTCATCACAACGTTCGATGTCGTCCGGAACCAGTGGTTCTTCCTCGGTGGCCCTCAGCTCGCGGTCATTCCGGACGGCATGCGTCATGTGATCGCTGGCTTCGTGACTGTGGAGATCGCTGAGCACGGCTTTGAAGGTGCGACGTATAGCTTGCTCACGACCGTCCACAACCTCGCGTCGCCGTTCGCAAGCGTGATTTACAACGTGATCGATGGGCACTTTGCCGTCTCGGATAGCGACATTGCGAGTGACTCGAACTTCGTGCGATGGCAAGTCGCGACGTGTCTGCTCATCGCTGCGGGGATGCAGATCGCTGGACTGGCCACACTACCTCTGCTTCCCGACCAGAAACAGCATGCCCAGGAGCTCAAGTTCCACGGATCGTCAAGCCGCATTGCCGGTGCCATAGCGCTCACAGTGGCATGCCTCGCACTGGCATGGGCGACCACGGTCAATCTGTTGGCAATCAATAGCTCCACAGCTTGCCTCCGAATCGCTGGCGGTCGCGGGTGTTGACGGAGAGAAGGAAGACAACGCAAGAATGCTGGGCATGCCTCACTTCTGGACGGAAGGCTCTTGAACTGGGAATGGGAACGCGCCGGGTCCAAAGGCAAGGGGCTGCCAGAGCCGGCAATGCGTCACCACGAGCTCACTTCAGTTGGCTGGATCCACGAAACTCACATATGGATACACTTTATAGCCAATAAAAAGAGCTGAATCAACTGACGCACCCTGTGTCACAGTTGGATTTGTGACGTGTTTTCTTGTTGGTATCTTTCTGGACCCCTTTAAACCTATATTCGATGATATACATTTGGTATGATTAATCATCCACTACGCAAAAGTCATTAGATGATGACTGTATAAATGGATGCGGTCCATTCTTTTAACCGGCGAGGGAGCCAGCACAATCTGCACAGAAACTAGCCAAGTGTGACGATTCCAAGGCACAACGAAGCACCATCATCATGCCACGCGCTTCATCCCTGCCCAGCGCGGCCGCAGCTCCTGTGTGTTGGCTCACACAAATGGAACGAATAGATGGTGCGCTTCCTAGGACTATATTTAGACTCCCTCATCTGTGTTGTTGTTGGTGTTTATTTTACGACACCCTTAGCCATTCCTTCATCGACGTGGAAATAATCTCCCATCTTTTTTGGCCCGACAGGGTAGACTCGACTTGTAACGACTGGGCACTGTTTGAACTGGCTGTCTGTCCGCGGTCCTATCGCAGCTCCATACAAAAATCCAGTAATCATCGTCACAAAATCCCAGCCTCAGGTTTCGCCGGCCCACAGCCAACCAGTCGTTTGAAACCACCCCCGGTGAAAACTACATAGTGTTTTAACCAATCACACACGATATCATCTCTTCGATAGCATCGGATTGGCTGAAAATACGATCACGTGCGACGTCAAACGCTGCGGGCGGGCGGGTGGTGAAGAATAAAACGACCGGAGGGGGGAGCCTCTTTGCCCTACACGTCGCCATTTAGGATTTTCCCTCAAGTCGCCCAAGCCACCGAAGAAACCCTTATCATCACCATGAGCGCTGCCCAACCTACGTACAAGCCGCTGGCCACAGATGCCATCTCGTTCCTCCAGGACTTGGCCGCTGGTGGTGTCGCTGGCGCCATCTCCAAGACGGCCGTCGCTCCGATCGAGCGTGTCAAGCTCCTGCTTCAGGTGCAGGCTGCCTCGACCCAGATCAAGCCCGAGGACCAGTACAAGGGCATTGTCGACTGCTTCACGCGTGTGTCGCGTGAGCAGGGCATCGGCTCGTTCTGGCGTGGTAACTTGGCCAACGTGATCCGTTACTTCCCGACCCAGGCGCTCAACTTTGCCTTCAAGGACAAGTACAAGCAGATCTTCCTTGGTGGTGTCAAGAAGGACCAGTTCTGGCGCTTCTTCGTTGGTAACCTCGCGTCGGGCGGTGCCGCTGGTGCCACGTCGCTCCTCTTCGTGTACCCGCTTGACTTTGCCCGTACCCGTCTCGCCGCCGATGTCGGCAAGGGCAAGTCGCGCATGTACACTGGTCTTGGCAACTGCATCACGACCATCTACAAGTCGGATGGCCTCAAGGGTCTCTACCAGGGCTTCGGTGTCTCGGTCGGTGGTATCATTGTGTACCGTGCCGCTTTCTTCGGTGGTTACGACACGGCCCGTGATGTCATGCTCAAGGACCCCAAGAACGCCCCGGTGTGGCAGAAGTGGCTCGTGGCCCAGACCGTCACGACGATCGCTGGTATTGTGTCGTACCCGTTCGACACGGTTCGTCGTCGCATGATGATGCAGGCTGGCCGCAAGGACATCCTCTACACGTCGACCATGGACTGCTTCTTCAAGATCCTCCGGAAGGAGGGTGGCGGTGCCTTCTTCAAGGGTGCGGGCTCGAACATCATCCGTGGTACGGGTGGTGCCATCGTGCTTGTGCTCTACGATGAGTTCAAGCGCCTTATCGACCCCAACGCCAAGCCGTCGTCGGAGTAAGGTGTTTGTCGGCAATGGAGCGTGTCGTGAGGTAGCGGCACTGAGAAGCTCGAGTGCAGTTGAAGACTGCTGCATCCTGCTGAACTGTGTTGGTCATCATCAAGACGTGACTAGGAGGAGGGGAGATCCGTCTTCATTTCCAGTTCGATAGACCAGGTTTTCATGGCTTTTGCTGCGTGCGTGGCATGCAGCTAACATCATAAAAACCATCTCATTATGTTTTGTATCACCATCACGATGTTTCCGCCGTGTTCGTGTCCTCTGGATCTATCGCTGGAAATAGTACCCCAGGGGGGAAACAGTTCTCGCTCGAGTGACTTGAATAGTGACCAAAATGCACTTGTATATTTGGCGCGGCGTGAAGAAAGATGAAGATGGAGTGACTGTGGGCAGTTACTCACTACCGCGTCGTATTAGTGGACGGCAGCGGCGCCGTTGCGAGCAGTATGCAGCGTGGAGATGAACCACTCGTCCCCATGGGGCCGCCGCCAATGGATGCGCCACCACGACCCCCGCTGCTGGGTACGCCGCCAGGAACGCCACCCGACTCACCGCGTGAGACCAGCGAAGATGAGAACAGCGCAGTGAGTCCGCCACGTGAGAAGCGGTCGGGCAGTGCAGGGAAATGCGCGTCCATAGTATCGAGTGGTGCTCAGCGAAAGCCGCAGACAGCGGACGATGAGGACGCGGAAGATGAGTTCCATGACATTGCACTTGATCCAAGCGTGGGTATCGTGACCAAGTCGATCTACAAGGAAAAGCGCGGCGGCTTCCTCTCGCGGCTGCGGGACGCGTCGTCGGCGATGGTCAAAAGTAAATACGCGGCGCCAAGCGATGGCCCCAATCATGCGCTCGTGATTCCAGCAACAGCCAGTCAGCCACGAGCTCCAGCACGCGCATTCTCTCAGGATACACCTGAGTATGACCAGGGACCAACCGTGGGTGGGGCGGACGAACGTGTCGCGATTGTGCTGGAAGAGGAAGAGCCGATAGACGTCGCGATCGAATCCCCTGTTCCTGTAGAGCCACCGTTGTCTGCTCGAGAGAACACTGCGAGACGCGATGGCTTTGGCAGCGGCAATGAAGGTCAAGACGAGGAGCACGATTTGGCGCCGCAGGTCGTGATCCATTCAGCAGAAAGCGACTCGGACTCGGGGTTTGCGACGCTCAATCCTATCATCCATCGACCGGCTCGAGGCAAGCGAGGCTCGGCAGCGTCCGCGATTTCCACGGGACCAGCGAATGGTGCGAATGCGCCAGTCTTGTTAAGTCTTCCGATCGATGAGGAAACGACCACGGCGTCGTCCGATGAGCGGCTCGTTCTCATCATCCACGCATTGGGCGCGACAGGTCTCGCCAAAGTCGAAAAGTTTGGAACCCAATCGACGCAGTTGGAGATGCGGGTGTGTGAGTCTGCCGATGACCTATCGAGCGGCGCGTCGCACTTGTCGTATCTTCGCACCGCGTTACACAAGAAAGGAGGAAGTGAAGCGCAATGGAACCAGCAATTCTCTACCGGCCTTCGTTCCAAGACAAAGCAAATGCTGCACGTGGCCGTACGCACACACAGCAAACTAATCGTAGGAGAAGCGATGATATCACTCGCGAGCGTGGGTGAGACTCTATACGACCAGCACTACCCACTCTATCGAGCTACAGATGACGCCCGACAAGAAAGCACGGGTCTAATCCACCTCCAGCTTCGAATCCTACTGTCGACACAGTTCACTTCATTGGGGTTCCCAAGTATCGCAAGATCAGCAAGTCGATGTGCTCGACCGGCCCCAGGTCCGATACCAGCAGTCCTCCGGAAAGGAGCACTCATGTTCAAGGTGCCGTATCACACGCACGCACTGGTGGGTTCGGCAGCCGTCAAGCGGCAGTGGATCGCAGTAGCAGGCGACGGCCCCGGTGAGACGGTGTGTATCACTTGGTGTGATCCGATCGACACGACAGAGAAAAGCCGGCGGCTTGACGTCTGTCTCATTACTGAAATTCGCGAAGGCGTCCGTACGAAGGCGTTCGAGCGCCTCCTTCAGAATGAACCGACCTCTGTCGCTCGCGAGAACGACCGGTGCTTCTCAATCATCTCCAAGACCCGAACTCTGGATCTCGTGGCGTCGAGCAAGGAAGAGGCCCTCATCTGGATCGAAGGCCTGAGAAGAATGGTGTTTGTTGATTCTACGCAAGACCTTCAAGTCGCTGACCCGTCTGTGAAGACCATTGACGACTACCGCCACTCTGCCATGTTGAAGCAGAACTCGTCAGCGTTGAGTACGACTACGAAGAAGCAACAACTCTTGCAGTGGAGATCAACTATATTCGACTTTGCCAGGCACAAGGAAATCGATTCCATTGCTCTATGTCTCCAGGACGGTTGCCCGATCGATCTGCTGGAGACCGGTACAGGCGATACGCTTCTGATGCTCGCATGCCGATTCGGAGACGCTCGTCTTGTCGAGCTGTGCTTGCAATGGCGAGCGAAGAACGATCCGCATCCCGAATTTGGTGAGACAGCTCTCCAGGTCGCAGTCAACGCTGGCCATTCGGAGTGCCTCGGTCTGATTCTCCGAACGGCAGCAGTGAGCGAGATGGACTCCGAGATTGCCAACCATATCGACTCGAGCAACGATGCCCCGCTTCACGTCGCCGCGAGGAAAGGGGATCTTGCATGCATGCAACTGCTTCTTCACCACGGCGCCGACATTTGCGTTGTGGACGAATTCGGGCGCACGCCTTTGCACTGTGCCGTGCTGAGTGGGAGTTTGGATTGTGTCGCTTATCTTCTCGACGTCGGCGGTGATTCGGTGCTTAACGCTGGGGACCATGATGACGATACGGCTCTGCACTACGCAGCATTGTCTGGCGTTGAGAGCATTGTCAAGCTTCTACTGGAAAGTGCAGCGGATGTGCAGTCATCCAATGTTCATGGTGAAACGCCGCTCGAGCTAGCGAGGCGAGAGAAGCATCCAGCAAGCGAGAAACTCATCGCGCAATACCACCACGTGGTCAGTACGATGCCAGCGGTTTGCAACGAACCAGCACCCTCGTTGCTGATGCTTCACCAGAAACGAGAAAGTATCGAGAATGATCGAGTCGCAGATGCAATGAACTATGGGGATGATGAAGATCGTGTGGGTGAGGACGAAGACTCCGAAGCGTCTATTGAGCCAAGCAAGAGCCCTGTACGCCGTGGACCCATCGGACACTTCTATGCTGATGACGGAGACGAGGGCGATGATATCAATTACTATGTAACGCATTCAGCACGAAGCTCCACATCTTCAAGTCGCAGCACACAGCCAATTTCATCCAGCGCGAGAGTACGAGAGGTGCTAGCTATACAGAGACAGCGAGCATCACTGCATCGCGCGCCCCCACCGGTCCCGCCACTGCGTTTCCATTCGGCAAGGGACGAACTTCGCTCCCGGTATATGCTGGATGTGGACTATAATTTACCTGCTCGACTTGCGTACACGGAACGAATAGACCGCGAGCATCTGCCATACCGAGCGTATCCACACCACTCCCGCCATCCAGACGATGAAGACTACTTCCATCCGTATGAGCGCACTTTACATCCGTACGCCGACGACCGAGGGTATTCACATCTGCCCGTGGTAACTCGAAGCCACAGCATGAGTGTATATCGCCATCCGAACAGTGGCTTTCAACAGTACTCGCATCGAGCCTATGATGACTACGGCCGTTGGTATGGCTCAGACCAGCATCCCTCGTCTCGCTCCTTCCAGCATCCAAACACAGCCGAGGCACAGTATCCCCATCGGCAGCACAATGCATGGCACGATGCTTTCCCACAACACAGCCAACCGACACTAGCAGTGCACGCTCCAGCTCCACCTTCACCTCCAGTTCCACCACCTCCTCGACTGTCTGACGTCTGGGACATGTACTACTCTGATGACGGGTATCCATACTACGTGAATCGAACCACGGGGCAGTCACAGTGGGAGAATCCGTACGAACCGATGCCTCTCTCACCATCGTCGGCGGTCGCTTCTGATCCAGCAGCCAATGCGTCAGCGAGGCCAGTGACAGATCCATCGATTTCGCCAGACGCGCAGGCTCGAATACGACCAACAGCAGCGCGCGAGTCGGCTTCATCGAAAGCGCAAGACGAACCAACAGAAGCTGCATACAAGGTACCGCCGAGTACAATTCTCGTGCATCAGGCAGACTCGTCTCCGGACGACGAATTACAGCTCCCTGCCTCACCTTGCGAGTCACCGAGCTCTAAGTATGAGGCACGCACAGGGATGAAGCTGTCGATCAATGTGGCGAGTCCTCAACGTCAGGATGGTGAGACAATTGCTCTCGCTTGTTCTGTCGCTGCCCGATCTCACCGTCCTATTTTGTGCAATTACTCAGAGAACCGGCCAGTGTTTATCGCATCTCCTCGTGCACGAAGCCCACGCAAAGCTGTGGATGCCAGAGAAGCAGAGTTATCCGACTCCAGTTTCGGAAAGGTTAGCTGTTTGTGTTCTAATTGATCCCCCGAAGAGTCCCGCCGCTAATACTCTCGTCTTATCTGTCTATGTGTAGTCACCACGTGCGTCATCACCACGCGGAAAGAGCAAGAACGTACAGATCCTCGAAGTCAAACGAGCAAACAACCTCGCAATGGCCCTGGCGAGTTTCAAGATTCACGACCGCAACGAGCAAATTGTTCAAGCGCTCACGACGCTGGATGAACGGGTCGTGAACGCTGAACTCTTGGTGTGCTTACAGCGGTTTTTCCCGACAGAGGAAGAAGCAGCCCTCCTAAGAGCTTACACTGGGTCGACCAAAAGTCTGGGTCCAGCTGAGCGGTTCTTTTTCTTGCTCTTGCAAGTACCACACATCGCCCAGCGCATTGACTGCTTCCTCTACAAGCTTCGGTTCGCCAGAAGCTATCGAAGCGTGTACTCCAAAATCCAAGTGGTAAAGCGTGCCTGTCGTGACCTCGTTGAGAACTACTCGTTCGTTCAAGCTCTTACAGAGGTACGAGTCTTTGAATGTTGATGTTAAGTCTTTCCTGTGGGTTCTCACATTATTTTGTGCTCCAGTTCTTCAAGAAAGGCAACGCCAAATCACTGCAGAGTTTTCGGAGCCATATCTCCGTTTTCCGGGCCCAATTTCTGCCTCGCATTGACGAAAAGCTACATTCCTTCCACGACGATCTCCAGAAGGCCGCCGAGATTGAACTTCTCGACGTTGAGCTTCAAATGAGTCGCCTCCTTGCCGGTGCTCGTACCGTCCAGGGGTTTGTAGACAAGACGAGCCCTCCTGGCGATCGAGATGCTGCGGCCCATGACACGCTGCATCGATTTCTTGCCGAGTCGCGAGGGAAGCTCACCGATCTCGAGACAGAGTACGAAGGACTCGGCCAGTGGGAGAACAAAGTGCTGGACCTTTTCGGCGAGAGCAAAGCGAGCTGTCAGCTCACGTCCATTCTAGAGTGCCTGTGCTCAATGCTGGACAAGTCATGATGAGAGTGTTTAATAGGCTAGATTGTGGAAATGGACTTCGCGTGACTACTTTCCCAACGGCCTAGTAGTACCCAGCACTGCCACTCGGGCCTGCTGCGTACTGTGACATTGTGCCCAGGTTGCCAGCAGATACCTGGCGTTCCGGCGGGTACTCACGGATATTGGTCGCGTACTTGTCGTTCTGCTTAGCTTCTTCGGCCCACTGCAAGTGGTCGTACGTGGGTTCACGCATCTGGATTCGCCTCAAGATCGACTGGTTCTCGGACGTGATCTTCTGGAGCTCGCGCTTGCGGTA
The DNA here is from genome assembly GCA_023335925.1 of Pythium phragmitis. Classification (NCBI taxonomy): domain Eukaryota; phylum Oomycota; class Peronosporomycetes; order Pythiales; family Pythiaceae; genus Pythium; species Pythium phragmitis. The sequence goes on along the minus strand of JAADVZ010000011.1, from coordinate 10,238 downwards.
CTCCTTGTTGAGGCTGTGACTGTACACGACTGCCTGGTTCTTGTTGTCGAGCGTCTCGCTCTGCATGATGTGGGACATCTTCTCGAGCAGGATGCGGTTCTCGCGCTCGATCTCGGCGTATCGCTCTTCTTTCATCTGCTCTCTCTTGAGATTCTTGCGCAAGTGCGTCGGGCGGTGCGGCTCGCTGTTGTCGATCGAGCTCTTGATCGTGTGGAGCTTTTGGCGGTGGATGTCCTGGCACTTCTGGTAGTATGCCGAGTCCGTGTGCTTGTTAAGCGTAGGCAGCGCCTTGCGTCCGCGGTCCATGGTGACGGGAGGCTAGAGGTGGGGGCAGCAGGTGACTCGTTGAGCTATCTGCCACGCAGAGAGCGAGGCAGAGGACCCATAGAAGAGGGAGCCCAACGAGGACGAAGCCTTATTTTTACGGATCAGATCCTCCCACAGACTGGAGTCATGTGGATGAAATGGCTACGCTTGAGGAGGTAACTACTACAATAGGTTACGCGTCCTATCTGGGGACGAGGTTACACTTTCTAAAAACCTAGTAGCAACCAGGTTTATAGATCTTGAAAAGCCACACTAAGACGCAAGCAAAGGAGAAGGAAGACATGAGCAAGCAGGCCGAGCGTGAGCCGCCGCAGCAGCCGCTGACGTCGATTGAGCACGGCTGCTTCGACACGGCGGCGCTGCAGGACGAACTCGCGCAGGCGCTGGAGGCGGACCGCAAGTACAAGCTCACCGACTCGATGAAGAAGCGCGCGATCCACACGGCACACAACTATGACGAGTTCAAGGTGGAGCTTTGGATCGATCTTTTCTGTTGGAATCAGCGTTCAGCACTGATGGAGAAACCCCTTGTGAAGAACCTTGTGGCGTGTGCAGACCTCAAGCCCATCAGCCAGCGCGAGCTGCGCAGCTTTTCAAAGAACGAACGCCCGGCGAATCTCTCGTACAAGATCAAGTCGAGGAAAACGTACGGTGCAAAGCTGCAGCTCCTGTCCGAGTCCGCAGACGAGCCGCCGAGAACAGCCGCCGACTTTACGCGCCTGTGGAGGCGCTCGCTCAAGACGACCGAGCAGAAGTACAGGTACGGACAGTACTCACTGAGCACCTTGACGGAAGCGACAAATCATGGAAGATGGTTATATGAAGATACCTTCAGTTGGTGACGGCTGCACGCCTGGTTCAACTCTTCAAGACGGATGTTGATGCCGATCTCATGGCCGATATTGTCTCTGTGCTTGTCGCATCGTGGACGACGCCAAGCGACGATGCAGCCGCCAGGTTCGCACTTGAAATCGTCGAGGCATTCACGAGGACGCGTCGCTTTGCGTTGACCGTCGACTTTCTCGACAACAACCAACTCGAAACGCTGCGCGAACTGTTTGCGTTGCTCCAGCAAAGCGAATGTGCCGGCGACGACCTGGCCGCGCTGAAGACCCAGTTCAAAATCTAATATACTGAATGGTCGCCTGGCTTTCAATTAAATTACTCAAGGTTCTATATGAAATGAATACGCGTGATCCATTCTCACGCTTTGGTCTCGGCGGATGCAAAGAAAAAATACTCGACCGACGACTTGGCACACAGCGCGCCGAGCGTCAAGAGGAAGCAGCCCATGCCGCGCATAATGTACCCGATCGTTTGCTTCTTGAGGCGCTGTACACAGACAATATCCTCCGTAAGACAAATGCGCTTTGAGGATTTGAGGCGTCGCAGGGGAACGCACTTGTTTGTACTTCTGCAGCAGCGACACGAGAATGAAAAACCATGTCGAGACGCCGCAGCAGACGCCAATGGCAAACACAAACGCGAGAATCAGCGTAAACTCGAGCAAGCCCGTGCCGTACACTACATACAGAAGAGAGGAATGTCAGTGAGCATCATTCACCATGAGAGTGAGTGAGAGGGGAGATTTACGGACCCGAGGCAATGGCGCCAGTGTACGTGGCAAGGAGCGACGGATTGATACCCGACATGGTGAGCCCCATGAGAATGTTGCGCAGGACTTCGTCCCGTGGGGGCCGCGTTCGCATTCCTTTGTGCGACGCAGACGCATCCATATCGAGAGGCGACTTGACTTCCGACTTGAGGAAAATAATACCGACGATTGTAAACATGACGGCCCCCAGCACTCTACGACCAGAGACGTCAGGCCTTCATGATCCCCAGGCCAGAGAAGACAACTACGGTAGACTCACTTGGAGACTGGCAAGAGAAACTTGGCGCCCGCGAGGAAACTGCCAAAGCCCCAGAACGCAACACCTGCGTACGTCTACGAAACAGCAAGCGGTTTAGCACAGCGCACGACTGATAGAATGTCCAGTTTCACGTACGGCTTCCGAGATGGCGCCCCCAAACGCGATCGTCAGTGCCGTTTGGTACTTGCCCTGGATGCCCAGCTTCAGCACCATCGCCGACGTGGGTCCTGCCACAGGCACGGACCCCAAAAAGCCAAAGCAGAACCCTGCCAAGAGCGGCAGCACCATGCGCACAAAGTACGGCAGCGTTGACGCGGGCGGCGACGTAGGTAACGGTTTCTTCTTGTCGGCAATCGCGTCCACGTCTTCCGCTCCATCTGCATCATTCCAATGGTCCAGAGTGTCCGCTTCATCGGCTTGCGGTGCCTTCACTGCAGCAATCGGCTCTGGCGGATCGGCGTCCATCGCCACATCGTCATCCTCTCCATCCCGCCGCAGCCCGGGCCGATGCTGGCGGTCCGCGTCGTCGCCGCCGTTCCCATCCACGGGCAACAGCGGGTGTCGCGTTGGTGCGGCCGGTGCCTTGAAGCCCGGCCGATCGTGGATGACGGCAACGTCGTCGTGGCTGGCAAACCCCACCATGACGACATAGAGCAGGACGAGCGCGCCGACGGCGCCCAGCAGCGCGCGCTTCTTCATGCGCATGTACGGGTCCGAGAGGAAGCGCATGGTGCGGTGGTAGAGCGGCAGGATGGCGCGGCTCGCGGACGACTCGCGCCGCAGCTTGACGGCGGCATACGCGTCGCTCGAGTTGGCCACGCGCATGCTTGTGCTTCTTCAGTTCCAGCCGGACGAGTCTCTCTCTGTCGCGTGCAACCCTTTCTTTTCACTGGAATACGGACCTGAACCAATACGAACACCAGCATCATCTGTCTTCTTCAATACGATTGGCGAAAATGCTTTCTGTACGAACAATATGATTAGTCGGAATCTGTACAAATCACTACTAATTGGCTGAAATATATTGTATGCTTCAACAGAGGGACAGTATCAGTTAGCAGAAGCTACAGGGCACTTCAACCGACGCGTGGGGTATGGGGACGACCGGGCAGGTGACCCGCCGCGCGACACCTCCTGCAGCTTCTCGTCGTCGACTACGATGCAGCAGCAGCAACAACACCCCCTCCCAGTGCCTGCGCGTACGCGGCTGACGCTCGAGCGCGTGCTGGGCGTGACATCGCTGAGCAACGCGATGCTCGCGGTGAATCCCGTGACGGGCGAGATCGCATACGCTGCCGGCTGCATCGTCGTGATCTATAACCTTCGCCGCAACAAGCAAGTGCGGTACTACCGCGTGGAGAAAAGTGTGGCGTGTCTCTGCTTCTCGCCGAGCGGCCAGTTCCTCGCGATCGGCGAGAAGGGGTACTTGCCCGCGATCACGATCTGGGACGGCTCGGACGGCACGCTCTGCGCCGAGCTGCCACTGCACAAGTACGGCGTCGCGTGTATGGCATTCAGTCGTGACAGCGCCTACTTGGTCTCAGTGGGACTCGTCCACGACCAGCAGTTGGTCGCGTGGGACCTGTCGCGGGACGCCGAGACTGGCCAGATGAAGGACACGCCAATCGGCGTCGCCGTGGTCGAGGAGAAAGTGCTGGCCATGGACTACTGCCACGAAGGCAACTTCTTTGTGACCGTTGGTGAGAAACACTTTAAAGTACGTCCTGCCACTTGGGGTGCTTGCTATTGGGATCTAAATGCATGGGGATAGTATTGGTTCCTAGATGCCGACAACCGCTTCCTCACAACGGGCTATGAAATCAACAACCTGCCCGAGATTCAGGGGCGATCGGCCGTGATGGCGGCAAAAGATGACGCGACATTCACGAGTGTGGGGTGCGGATTTGGTCTATCAAAACTCAAGACGTTTGCGACCACAGCAGACGGCACGCTGTGTTCCTTTGGAGTGTCGTGCGTGATGGAGCGGCTCGTGTCGCTCGAAGCCGCCCACGCAAATGCGCTGTCCGTTTCGGAAGCATATATCGCTGTGGGCGGCTCCAGCTCTGTCGTGAGGCTCTTTGACCCAACAACGTTGGAGTACAAAGCCACCATGCCCTTCCCACCGGCACTCGGCAAAGCGAGAGATATGTACAAGGCACAGCCCGATGCACTGCAGCCTGACCATCCTCAGCGATACCCCGCGGCAATTGGCGTGCGGCTCTCTGGTTCGCACCTGGTCGCATTGTACAGCGACCGCAGTTTCTTCATCTACGACATTGCCGACCTGCAAGACCTCAAAACCGACCGATCGTTCCTCTTCCACAGCGGCGGCATTCGCGACCTGAAGATTGCGGGTCGACTGAAAGGCGTCAATGCCAGGGGGAAGCTCGTGTACCACGGGAGCGAATCTATTCACACACGGAAGCACAAGTCGGACGCGTTGATCCCCCACGGAACGCTCGTTACGTGCGGCGACGACAACACGATTCGGTTTTGGCATTTGGACCTGCACAAGCCAGCGAAGTCGAGCCGATTCGGAAGCGACAATAGCCCGAATAACGGCGAGGATCCAAGCAGTGAACCGTGGAAAAATCCATTCAGTCAAGAAATGCTGGACATTCTCTACCACGACGATCCACGCGATTTTGACGAGGGGAATGCTCTAGTTCTCGGCGGCACGTGCTCTTGGAATGACTTGTCCGACATCCACACGCCCACGAAAGATCTCGGTCCAGTGAATGGAGTGCGAGCCGTGGCAATTCACCCAAATCTGACCGCCCTCGTGGCTGGTGACAAAGAAGGCAGCGTGATGCTTCGCTCGCTCCCACTTGCCGTGTCGTCGTCGACAGAGATCGGAGTCTACGCCTCCGACATCCAGTGCTTGGCTTTCGGTGAAGTGGACTCACCTCTTGGATCGAAATTTCTCGTCGCTGCTGGAGGTCGTGATCGTCTGATCCACATACACGAAAGTTCCAAGGCGTACGCATCGGTACAGAAGCTGGACAATCACTCAGGCGCGATCACAGCTCTCCATTTCACATCCGACGGCAAGCGGCTCGTCAGCTGTGGCGCAGACAAGACAGTCGTGCTTTCGGATGCCACTCCGGACGGGAGGATCGCGCGGTACAATTCGGTGCCATTTACCGGCGGCAAGATTTTTGATTTGGCGCTCACCGGAGATGACGAGCTGTTGGTTACTTCATGCAACAACCGGTTGGATGTGTTGAGCGTGAGTTCAGGCAAGCACGTTCGAACGCTTCATGTGGGCGAGCAGCATCGCATTGACATCTGCCCCGCAAGTTACTGTGCAGCCATGAGCGGCTCGCTTTCCGATAAAACGATCCATATCGTTGACTTGGACTCTGGTGAGACGGTTGCAGATGGAACGGGACACGGGGAGGTCATCACGGCGATCAAGTTTACGCCTGACTGCCGTCGACTCGTCACGGCCAGCAGCGATGGCTGCATCTTTGTATGGCGACTCGCTGAGGAGCTCCAGGCAGCCATCAAATCTCGGCTTCGAAAGGTGACTGAAAATGTTCCTCCCCCACCAGTGCCTCCTGCGCTAGCCGCAGAGAAGCCCCAACAAGCTGCACCGGTAGTGTCGACAATGATGCCGCCTCCTGCGCCACCGATCGTACTGGGCAAGAAATCCGGACATTTGAAAATGCCAACCGTAGAGCCTGTCGTACCGCCGACTCCAGCCCACCCGACTGCGTCAGCCGGCACGGGGAAGGCAGAAGCGAAACCCGCGAGAGGCGACGAAGCTGCTGGTCGAGGATGGAAAGGCAAAGCAAAGGCTGTGCCTGGGCCACTGTCCAATGTTCCGCATGAAGACTGGATGAGGACACGTGATTCAGCCATAAAGTCTACCATATCTGCTGGTGATGAGTCGGCGAAAGCGGAACACCAGGGCACTCTGAATATCGATCGATCCAAGACACCTAACTGGGCCCGAACCTTTCAAGTCTCAACGGTCAGTGCTCTGCCCATTCAGAGTCCAGCAGAACCCGCGGATCAGCCACGGTCCAAGTGGGCCCAGCGAGCAGGAGGGCTACTACACCGGCTGGAGGACGGCGAAACTACTGCGGTGGGTTTGACCAACTTGTCATTAGCGGATATTGACGTCTCCCAGTCGAGTTTGCAGACAGGAACAACGCTGGCACTCGAGCGAGAGCAACTTGAAAAGCGGCGAAAGCATATCGAGACGGCCAAGGCCGTGAGCGAAATGAACAGTCGCCTCAGTAAACTCGGGTTGCTCAAGTCGCACAAGGATGAACTCCTGCCTTCTCCAACGTCGACCCCGAACCAAAACGAAGAATCGGAGATCCAGTCGGATGCCATTGGACAAGATTCGACACCTCAATCTCAACCAGCGGCCGACGACGCGGCATCTTTGGACCTAGGAATAGAAGGAATTCCGCCGGAGATGTTCGAGTCCATTGATGTCTCGTTATCGACTCGGCAGAGGAGAGATGTTAAGTGTCAACCTTCCATGCCAAGCATCGACTCGCGAGTCGACCAGTCGATGAGCACCTTCACGCACGGCTTTGTTGTCGAAACGGACAATGCCGAAGTCAGCGACAGGCGTGCTGTAGACCAGTCCCTCAGCGTGTTCAGTGGCGGCTACTCGGTCTCACCCTGCGCCAGCACCTCCACCCACCTTCCCGAGCGCAAAGGCGTACCATCACTGATGGACGCGAGTCAAACCAATCTGGCCCGTGATGAGGTCGACATCTCGCTCAGCCAATTCACGGACGGCTTTAAAAGTCACCACGATCTGAAGCAAAGCGTGGATCTCACTGGCGTCGCGGGTTCGATGAGTTCGTTCACATCCGGATACGCAGACAACAATCCGCCGCCTACCGCGAGTCGCGCGACGGTCGATAAGAGTATCGATCTCAGCTCCGTGGCGGCATCGCTGAGCAGCTTTACGACTGGATACGTCGCACCGAAGGAGGACCTCTCAGTGGTGGCGCAGTCACTGAGCTCCTTCACGTCAGGGTTTGCTGAGACTGCAAAAGTGAACCCGCTGAGAGCCAGCATGTTCGAAGTCCGAGTCGACGAGTCGCTCAGCGCTTTCACCACCGGATACTCCAATCCAGAGACACCTGCTGCTGTAGGTGTTTTGCCGGACGTCTCTGCCTCCTTGAGTAGCTTTACGGACGGATACGCATGTGCGTTGGAGCGCCGTCATATCAGCCAACCGGACGATCCGTCCCCGTCTCCCGATCTCGAACCTGCGAAGCTCAGCGTGACCGAGAAGAACGCCTCCGTCCTCAGCTGCATCCGGTACGGAATGAGCATTGTTCATTACTACAGGGCGCCTGTGTGAGGCTCGTCTCCCGTGTGGTTGTGTAGTGATCTGGATCAGCAGCTTCAGCTCACAGCCCAAGCTTTCAAGACCCTCACAAGTGAGGGTGACTCGAGTGAGTTTCTTGTCTCTTGGTGGTTGCAAGGCGCTTCTAATCTCCTAATCTACTGTGCAGGTCCAGAGATTGACGAGATCCAGTCACTCATGACGCAATTGGGACTCGCTATCCAGCGCTTCCTACGCTGACTCGCAAACATGGCTTCACCCGCCCAGAAATCCAGTGTTTTTTGTTGTTGTTGTGTTTTCGCGCCGTCGGACAAATTCGTACTTACGCGAGATCTGGATTTACCTTGATGTTTGTATGATCGCTTTAGAAGGGGACCCCTTCCCACAGTGTTTGTTTTTCCAGATTACCGATAGCGATCCACGGAATTGATCGAAGGAAGAAGAGAACTGGAGAGGGCGATGGCGACGACCGTGGACGAGAAGCTGAACATGTCGCTGGACGACATCGTCATGGAGAGCGCGCAGCAGCAGCAGCAGCAGCCGACGAACAGCGCGAGCGGCAAGACCCGCAACAAGTACGTCGTAAGACCGTGCGCACCATGGAAACTCCGTCCTGAGACTGATGGTCGAGTTCTGTGAATTTGCAGCAAGCGATCCGAGCGCATTGGACAAGCAGGTCCGTACCCACAGCGTGGAGCGCGAACCGACGGTACGTGTTGAGAGCGATAGGAGAGAGCAGCATCAGCGGACTGAGAAGCGTCTCTCTGGGTGCACAGACCAATCGGGGTTGGACGTGAGCGCTGCCTCGGCCGGGCGAAGGGTGTACGTCGGAAACCTTTCCTGGAGCGTGCAGTCGCAGGACCTGACGGCCCACATGGCCGCGGCCGGTACGGTTCTCCACGCGCGAGTGCTCGGGTCCTCGGGTCGTTCCAAGGGCTGCGGAGTGGTCGAGTTTGCCACCGAGGACGACGCCAAGCGTGCGATCGAAATGCTCCACGACACCGAGTTGGATGGCCGCAAGATCTTTGTGCGGGAAGACCGAGAGGCCAAACCAGTTGTGGCTGCGGTGCCGGCCACCCGTCATGAAAGCCGAGGGCCAAGCACCGAGGCCGTGGCCACCACGCGCGTCTACGTGGGCAATCTGTCGTGGACCGTCAAGTGGCAAAACCTCAAAGACCACATGAAGGTCGCTGGCACCGTCATTCATGCCGACGGTACGTACTCTTTCGAATGGGAAACGGCGCGGTTGGCTTCGCTCTAACGGGTCGGGCTATTGTAGTTCTCGAGGAGCCGAATGGACGCTCCAAGGGCTGTGGTCTCGTCGAATACGAGACGACAGAAGAGGCGGCGCGTGCGATTGCGACGCTCAACGATACGGAACTGGAGGGCCGCAAGATCTTTGTCCGAGAAGATCGCGAGCCGGACGGTGGCAGCATCTCGAGCATCGCCCACCGTGGCACTGGCGGGCCGCGGAAGGCTGCGCCACAGTCGTTTGGGGGAGTGGACGACTCGTCGATCTACGTCGGCAACGTAAGTTGGAGACGATGGGCCTTGATTGCAAGCCGTGTGCTGACAATAATCGCCATGTCTTGTGCAGCTTCCGTGGGACGTGACGTGGCAGGTCTTGAAGGATATGTTCCGCAGCGTCGGAGATGTTGACCGTGCGGAGATCGCCGCGTTCCCAGACGGACGCTCGCGTGGCTTTGGCATCGTTCGCTTTGTTCACGCAGAGGATGCTAGACGAGCCATCGGTGCGTACTGGCACGATTTTCAGTGAAGTAGGCGGTGAATTGAGACTGATGAGTCGTGTTTGTGTGATGCCTTGTCAGAGCAATTCAACGGCTCGGAGATGAACGGTCGTGCCATCGAAGTGCGCTTTGACAAGGGGCGCGGTAAATCTCAACCAACGCCCTAGCTGTGAGACTCTCCCTCGAGCACACATACCAGCAGGTGTTCGTCATCCGCCTCACACGCGTGCAGTTTTGCTCATAACGCCAATGTGCATTTCTTCTTCTTCTCCATTGCTGGCGGAGGGGGTTTTATGTGCAACACGGGTCCAAAATTGCGAGATTATACTTCATTTCGCGTTCACGAGATCGTTCAGCATGCGGTAGAATCGCCGTCGGGTCTGCTTTCATCATATCAACAAGTGGGTGAGTCACCTCTGCTCCCCTTGTCTCCGCTGTGATTACGACTGGGACGACTTACCGTGTGCCCGCGGATGATGCACTGCAACCGAATGATGGAGCGGTGCACTTGGAAGTACACGTCGAGGGGTAGTAGTACCCTTGGAGTGATGGAGATAGGAGGAGCCTCTGTCTCTCTCCAGTCTGCTTCGTTTGCCTGCACCGCAGAGTCAACCGCTTTGAATCCGTCGTGAGTCGAAGTCTCGTGGTCGGCGTATGCAAGCACTTTTGTTTGGACGCTCGTGGTGGTCAATTCGACTTCGGTCTGGACAGTGCAGTTACAGTGGCCATGGTGCTCTGTCTGAGCACTTTCCTCGACGGACGGTGTCACGGTTTCTTCCGCCTGCACTCCACAATCCATCGTAGTCGCGGACAATTCGGACTGCATGGCCACCTCCGTCGTGGCAGTTCGGTCGTCTTGTGTACTGCCATCCACTCGCTCTGCACCGGCAGTGGTTTGTACACCGTGGTCGACAGCAGAGACTTCCGCTTGCATGCTACAGTCGGTGACGGTAGCAAGTGACTCGGACT
>JAADVZ010000109.1:0-56466 GCA_023335925.1 Pythium phragmitis | reverse complement strand
GGGGGGGGGGGGGAACCGGCCACTATTAGGGTAAACCGGCCACAAATGGGGGCGACAGGGATGGTTTTGAATGTGGCGCGAAGGTATGCGGGAGTAACCCCGCGCGAAAAAGAAACGCACAAGTTTCGAACATTTCGGGAAACGAGTGTACAGTACGGTGGGGTGGGGTGCTCGACTAAGTACGAACCTCTCATCCCGAAGAGACGTGATCCGAAGGATTGCCCGCGGAGCGCCAGAGAAGACAGAGGAGGACGCCATGGGCGCAGGAGCATCCTCCGCAGATAAAGAGGTCCAGCCGTCCGTCCTTGCTGATGCTGATACTGGGAATGGGCGGCGTGTCTCATTCTGTGTTTTTGCCGCAGATCGTGGTCGGTGACGTTGTGACGGTCAAGTTACCCGACCACGACACGCGTGTGATCGGCGTGAGTCGGCTGCTGGTAGCTGTAGTGTCGAGGCGCTGAAAGGGTGTTGCTCACCGTCTCTATCGTACGGTCGTGTGCATCAGGTGGTGACAGCGATCCATGAGGACGCGTGCTCTGTGCAAGTGTCGATCCACGAGACGCTCGAGCGGATCTCGCGGAACGCCGTCAAGCGGATCGCGTCGTGGAGCACCATTGAAGCGGGCGACATTGTCAAGGTCAAGGAAGACGGATCGAAGCTCTATTACGAGGCCAACGTCGTCTCGCGTAATGACGACGGCACGTTTAAAGTCAAGTTTGGCGACGACGAGTTCGAGGACGACGTCTCGATCGACCGCATGATCAAGCTCATGACGGGACGGCTCGAGCACAAAGAGTGGATGATGTACAAGGAAGAGTAGGGACGGACACTCTGTGGAACGCCTGCGCCTTTGTCATCCGACGTTTTGTACCATAGAAGCAACATGAGAATACGATGATTTATATACGCTGCCCTCAGACCTCCATTGACTCAGCCATCGGCAGGAGCGAGAGGAAGCCGCCCATGGGGATCGCCACATCTGGTCCGATATTCTCCGTGACCCATTCCTGTAGCTTGCGCTCTATCAGGTCGAGACTGTCATGGCGGGAGAGCGTTACGGGGCCGAGTACCGTGACTTCTCTGGTCGTTGAGGAGGACTCGTCGTCAAGTTGACTGTGGACGACGATGGGGTCTCGCAGTGTGATCCGTACAAGCGCTTCGTCTTCCGCTGGTAGTAACCGAGCCAGCAGGGACTGTCGCCGCAGTGTCGTGTCCAGTAGATCTACAGGAAAGCCCACTATCAGTTGGTTCAAGCATCCCAAGCGATGACCCTCAGACCCGTCGCACCATCCAGCAGCGATGTCGCCACGACGCGCAACCGTAGCTTGACGTCCGAGCCGTGGTAAATCTCGCTCGCGAGCCACTGCATGAGATCACGATGCACGGGGTTATAGAATACGCCCTTTTCCGTGAGCGTTCTTGTGGCCGCGGCGATCGCATCCGGCACGATCGTGCTGCGGGCGAGCTGCCACGCCAGTACTTTGTCACGCATGACGCGAACGCGCTGCTGCCTGAGTGCCTGGTCCCGCTTCTTCTGTTCCTTTTCTCGGAACGCCGTCTTGGCGTCGTCTTCGAGTTTCTTGTCGACACGCTCGGCTTCGCGTTTACTGGCGAGCAGCAGGTGGCGCTCGCGCACGATACTGGCCATTTCGATCTCTTCCTTGACTTCGGCCAGCGCCTGCGCAAGCGTCTTGCTGACTAGTACGTTGAGAAGCGGCTTGACCTCGGCGTCGAAATTAAAGAGCTTGTCCGAGTCCTCAATCTGAATCACGATACGTCAATAGGAAGAGCCTGACCGAAAACAGTCTCCTATCGATTGGTACCTGCGTGCCAGAGTCGATGCCGACTTTTGGACGGTGGAACTGGCCGTCGGCCGTTGCGACGGCCTTCTTGGGCGTGACATACCGTGTGAATGCGTCCGTTTGGCTAAACATTTCACGCTCGGACGTCACGCGCGGCTGCTCAATGAGGTTTTCGTCAAGCGAGAACGGCGTGTCTGCGATGGGAGACAGCAAGCCGCTCGTCAGCATCCAAGAGGGGCCACAGGAAAATCCTCACATCTCCGGACATGAGTGCGCCACCGCTGTTTGCGTTGCCAAGAATGTCGCCGACTTGTGGCTCGATAAGCTGCGTTGCGATCGCCGCTTCTTGGGCTTATCCTTGTTGCTGTCGCCCCGCGGAGAGACCAAGTGCTATGAAAGCGACATTCCTTCGTGAGCAAAACATGGCGGAGATCTCCCACTGTAGAGTACTTACGGCAGCCAACACCGTTCCTCGCACGACGCGTGGGTCGTGCATGATGTTGGGCGGCGCTGGTTTGGTCGCAAATGGTGGCGGCTGGTTCCCATGGGCTTTGGATCGGTTTGTCTGTACCGCCCGGGGCTTGGACGAGTACGAGTACTTGAGCTCCTCACTGGAATTCATGTCGGAACAAGTCGGCGAACAGATTGATCGAGCAAGAGCTGGCGTATCGCGCACGCACCAAATAGGGAGCTTTGTCCCAAAAGGTCGCGACGCTTCGTGGACCCCCTTCGTACAATGCTGTAGCCATAATTGCTCTTGATCGAACCCATCACCAGTGTACCGTTCCACACCATCAGCGTGTGCGAAGGACGAGCAAATGATGCGGCATCTGAGATACGGACAGTGCGTAAGTTGCAAGTTGCTCCCCACAAAACAGAGTCATGGACCAGTCAGTGGACGGCATGCTTGACTTGTTATCGTAGCAACGACCATGCAGTCTTAGCTTGTCAGTATGGCGAAACGGACCCTAGGCCTATGAACTCGCTCTCCGCTTCGGATCTTCATGGAGCCAGGCGGTGGCGAATGACCAACGACGACAGCAAATCGACGGCGCGGGTGTCGTCACTGTAGTAATATTCGGTTCGTGCGCTCGTAGAGGACGCCTCGATGTAATCGCAAAGCGCACTCATCTAGGGAAGTACCACGGATCGATCCGCGACCGCCAGTTCCTTCGGAAACGCCACCAATGACGGGACGAGAACGTTATACGTGGCAGACCCTCAGACGGGCTCGACCATGCTGCCAGGTTGATGCACAATGGTGGCACGTGCCCAGTGTCCTCTGTGCGCGAGAAGCGTGATCTCGTCGCTCAGGGGATCAACAACGCGACGCACGTTGGCGCAACTGAGGCGAGTGGCGCGAGCTAGAGGTCCCCGCTGCCCGGACTGGCCTTCACAAACGGTAGCGAAGAGCTCCACTTGCCACCCACGCCAGTGAGTGAGTCGGAGTCGGTCTTCCGCTTGCTGGTCAGCTTGCAAAGTGGAATCGTGAAATTCACGGCCGTGTGAGCTAATGACCCCATGTGGAGAAGCACGGTACTAAGATCTTTTTCGAGCCAAAGTGATCAATTTCCTGGGGGTGGTATGTTTCGAGGTACCGGTACTGCATTACGAGTAATTGCTGCTTGAAATGTCATGGCCAGCAGCTGCGTGGTGCAGTTCCAGATCATGTTATGTTGCTACAGTACGCCGTTGAACAATACCTTCGATACGAGCCCCTATCTACAGTATTGGTCGACAAAATCTTGCTCTACTACCAAAGTCTTGTCCAAGAGGCGCGGTCGCTGTGGCGATGATACGTGGTTTGCAAGATCCTTTTGCTCACTTCTCTGCCCGACTTTCCTATTCTACTGGGTACGTGTTGCACACATACGTGTCTGTTCAGTCGATGAGAGACGACAGCAACTCGATGGCGTCGACGGCAGATTTGTAGTCGTACCTATTCACAGTCTCAGTGAATGGCCCGTTGTCCCTCATGGCCGCCTCGACCGTGCCACGAAGCGAGTGCAGCAAGGGCAGCAGCACCATGCAGTCCGCGGCCGACAGTTCCTTCGCAAATGCCACTAGCGACGGGACGAGACAGCCAATCGTCACTGGCACGGCTTGGGGCTCACCGACGAGTTTCAGTAGCGTACCGGGCGACGAGCGGAAGGCAATCTCGAAGAGGCGAGCCAAATCTTCTTCGTACGGATCCTCGCCATAGATCCTACTAGCCGTGTGCTCGGTCGGAGCGCGCGTTCCAGCCCACGGCACGACCCCCGCGATCTTCTGCATGAGGTGGTCAATGTGGTCCGCGTTGGAGGAGTCGAGAAGCGACATGCACACAAGATTCACGCGGCTGCGGAACGTCGACCGTGGATCATCCAGGATACTCTCAATGACTGCGAGACAGGCATCGAATCCGAAGTGCTGGATGCCACGGGGTATGTTCTCATCCTCAGACTCGAAGCTCGAGACGCTGCGCAGCAAGTCATGAAACACCGTTGCGTCGTCGAGCGCCAGCACGGCGTTAAACATATGCTCGAACCTCTCTTCTTCATCGTCCCAGCCTCGTTTGGTCGAAAGCACGCGTCGCACGAGGCGCGAGCCTTCATCGCGGGAGCCGTCTGCCAGCTCGTGCGCCTTCTCGACGATCCTTTTGAATGGCCCCTTCGCCCACTGCGCGTGCTCCAAGGTCGTTGGCTGCACGACGAGTGCGTGGGTGTTGTGGTGTTTGGTTTTGCAGTCGCGTCTGTCGTCGTCTTCTACATCAGACGTGTACCAGTCGACATCCTCGATTTTCCAACCATCGACGTCCCTGTCTTCTCCGTCCTTTAAATACTCGAGAGTCTCCAACATGCCCGAGTGAGATAGTTCGTCGTAGAATCGCACTGCTGAGCGTGGAAACATACGCTTCCGAGTCTCGCCGTGTCGAATGCAGGGGCCGTGTAGGCTCACCGAGTAGGTGCTATCGTAGCGATCGTATTTCTTCCGCACGCAGCTCATTTCGACGAGGTACAGTGCGTACTGCCCCTGGCTCTGTCGGCAGAATGCCGCCAGTCGGTCCGCAACTTGTCGATCCTTCTCGTAGAAGAGCTTCTCAAATGAGCTACCAACAACCGGATACAAGAAGCGGCGGTCGGTTAAGAACTCGTTGAGATTGCGGGACACGTCCACACTCAGCTTGAATCGCTTGGCCAGCGACACGGGTACGACGTCAAAGTAGTCGGTGAGAGCGTCGTTCAGCACCTGCTGAAGGAGTTTCGGCCCTGCGACAAGCGGCAACTCGCTCGGTGTCGTGGTCACGAGATCGTACACGAGAAAGAGCGCCTCGCCACTCACCACGGGCTCCACCACGCACTCCGAGTCGTTGTAGAACGCGGCGTACTGCAGATCGTATATATTGCGGCGCTTGGGTGGGGACGGCTCGTGATTCGGCCAGTAACTGCGTTGCTTGGTGGCTTCCGGATCTGACGGCAAGCGAAACATGCCGCTTTCTCCACTCTCATATGTGCTTGGCAACACGACCACGAAACTTCCAAACACCACACCGTCTTCATCACCGACCTTCTCGTCATCGCCTTCTTCTTTACGTTCCCGATGAATGCGGAGCTGCGCACCAGCTCCCACCAGCGCCATCTTCCTCAGCGACAAACTGACCTCAGCGGTCGGCGAGATGGTCAGCTTCTCGCGCATCGCCGTCACGGACTCGTCGAGGAACGCGGCCCAATGAGGGTTCCGGAGTTCGAGCGCCGCCCCGCACACTTCCCACATCACTGTAGACTGACTGCCGACCACGCTGACTGTTTGTTCCGCAGTGAATGTGGCACGCACCTTGATCCTTCCAGTGCATGTATCGTCAGGTGTGAGTGGCAAGTGGAGCTCTTCACTGTCGTTTGTGAAGGCCAGTCCGGGCAGCGGGAACCGCTCGCTCGTGCCAATCGCTCCCTTCGCCCCACTTGCTCCAGCTGCGTCGACGCGGGTGGCATTCGCGATCGCGCGAGCGACGAGCTCACGCTTCTCATGCACGCTGAGCGAGTCGGAGTCGGTCGTACGCTTGCTGGTCATCTTGGAGAATGAGGCGACTTCGCCTCATATTTATTCTGAACCCAGCTTCTGTACTGAGTAATTAGCTTCTCGAAGAGATACAGTAGGGACCAATAAGCTTAGCTTTGCTACTCTCAAGATATCGGTATAGAACCGGTAGGTTCAGTGCCATCGAGAGTGATGGTAAAAGAGCTGCAAGTCCCATCTCGCACTCTTCTTCCGAAAACGACAAGCCACAATCCCTCATCGCGCCGCCTGTCCGCGGACTCGTGGAGCCATTCGGGGAGACCATGGCGATCTACTACTGCCTCATCGCGAACAAGCACTGTCCGCTAGCCGAGCACAGCAATGGCGGCGACAAGAAGATGAGCGAGATCGCGCAGAAGCTGCTCAAGAAGCTCAATTTTGACGAGCCGTCGTTCGAGAGCGTCGAGTGCGACGGCCGCACGTACTCGTACCGTGTGGACGACGAGATCGTCTACGTGTGCGTCACGGACGAGGCTTTTGGCAAGAGGTACGTCGCGCAGGCCACTGTACTACACGTATAGAATAGTATGGGATTTTGCTTGACGTGTGGTTCTCTGTTCGTCCTAGTTCGGCGGCGCTCTTTCTCAAGCACGTGAATCAATTGTTCGACCAGCAGTTTGGCATTCGAGGGAAAATGACCAAACTCAAGCTTGACATGAACCGGGATTTCGCTTCGACACTTAAGAAGCAAATGGTGCGTCCTCTTTCACTCTGTATCTTTGACAGAGTGTTGACGGACGACATGCTATCCAATAGGAACTGTACTCGACCGAGGCAGGCGCCGAGAAGCTCCACGCACTGCGGAAGGACTTAGATACAGTCAAGGACAGCATGCAAAAGAACATTGGCAAAGTGCTGGAACGCGGCGACAAGATTGAACTGCTCGTGGACAAGTCGGAGCAGCTCAAGTACGTATCGTGGCGCTGGCAGAGGCGAGCGTGTCGTTGACTTTCCCTCATCTCATTAACCTATTATTTCTTCTCTATCGACAGCACGCAGGCATCCGCGTTTGCCCAGTCGAGCAAGAATCTGCGCCAGCACTTGTGGTGGCAAAACGTCAAGATGATGGTCGCCATTGGCGTGCTGTGTGCGGTACGTCCAGTGTGATTCTCCCACGCGGTCCCGGTCTCCTATACTCACATGGTTATGTTTCTGTTTGCTAGTGCATGCTTGCTCTACTGGCGCTTTACGTTAAGAAGAAGGCGACCTAAAACACTTCAAAATACGACGCTATTCTTCTCTTCGCCCTTGGTCACGCTCGCTTGGGTTTCGCAGCGACACGCTTTTCTCCTGCTTCCATCCGTCCGGTCGTGGTCACCAAGACAACTCCACAGGCTCCAGCGATGACCATCATGGCCGAGCAGAACAGGAAGAGCTGGTCGCGGTTGAAGTAGTTGGAGCCGCCCGTGCCCAGCACAACGATCACGTTGGTCGGCAGGCGAAACGTACTGAGCGTGGTACTGAGCCGCTCGCTCGGGAAGTAGCGGCTCCGCAAGGTACCACAGCACGGCGAGAACGCACCCACACACATCTACACATGCGTTTAGTTGGATAGGAGAAATATCGGGAAGAGTTCCTGTATGGCAAGCTCACCTCGAAGATGAGGAAGCCCGTGAGGATGAACTCGTACTGGCTCGAGATCTAAGGATACGTGTCGTGTTGTGATGAGCATGCGGTCATCCCGAAAGGTGGGGGACTGGAAGGGTGCTTACGTACCACAGGCACAAGGAAGACACCAGCCGAGAGACAACACAGTACGATCGCAAGCTTTTCTTCGCTGATCTTGTTGCTGAGCATATCGTAGAGCTTGCCGCCGATCGCGATACACACCATGAACGAGGAGAACACGAGTCCGCTGGGAAGGAGCGATCCCGGGACAACAGCATACAGCGTCGGGTACCACAAAAAGACTGCTCGACCCACAGTAAGTATCGTTAGAGCTCGATATAGCTACGTTCTCGAGAGAGGAAGAGTGTACGTACCGAAGACATACATCGCTCCCTCAAACAGCGAATAGCACAAGCCGACTGCGAACACGCTGAGTGACCAGGGCGGCGTTGAGCTATCTGTTCGGATCTTCTTGTCACTGGCGGTAGCAGGCGATTCCGAGTGGGATCCAAAGTTCTCCTTCCACGGGAAGATAAAGGCCATGGCCACACCCGTGACTACAATGGCCAACCGGAACGGTCCAATCTCGCCGACCGCGTCCGCTGTGAGTTGTGCAACTATGCCCGCAAGAACAGCCAGCAGCCCATTGCCCTCGGACGCGATAGCAAAGGTTTTGGCGATCCACTCCTCACTGAAACCTTCACAAAACAACCGGATGAATGAGTTCATAACCGCCATACCCACGGAGCATTCATAAACAGAAGCAAAGTGAACCTCTTGCACGGTGCTCTGTGACCATCCAGCTCTCAAACGCAGAGAAGAGCAGCGACGTGGAGACACCCCCGAGCACGCGGCCGAGCAGCAGCACTGCCATGCTGGGCACGTTCTCCAGTGCGTTGATGACAATCTCCAGCACGCAGAAGACGAGACAGGCGTTGCGACGTCCGTATTTGTCCACGATCGGGCCCACGACGTTGCCCAGTAGTGCCGAGGAGAGGAAGCCCGTGAGAAACAAGGCGCTGATGTTCAAGCCGTAGCTCTTCAGTTTTGTGGACATCAAGACGTTCAGCGAAACCCGATCCACTACGACTTGTACGAAGCTTGCTGAAGATTACATACCTCATACAGACTGTACATGTGGGTGCCTTGCAGCCAGTCGGCAAACATGACGAGGAAGTACACGACGAGATATTGGCGCTGGAAGCTGCGAAACTCGGCGCTTTCATGGTCGACGTATCGACGCGTTGCGCTCACGGACGAATGCTGCTTTAGCTTCCCCACTGCATGGAGCATCAGCAAGCACAGACAGAGGGCAATGCAGCAGCCGGACGCCCACGGCGGCCACTGGAATTCCTCCCACAGCCACTGCGTTACGGCGTCCATTTTGAACCGTATGACGCGTATTGAGTACTCAGACTTCCAGCTCTCGAAATCTGAGTCTGATGCAAATGTCTGAGACCAAGCCGCCATGCCATGGGCCAACCAGTCCCCCATTGCATTCCCAGACAACAATGGAAGTGCTCAAGTCGAAGGCGCTGAGCGAGGAGGCCGCGGCCAAGATCCTCAACAAGTTTGTCAAGGCCAAGGAGCAGGAAGAGAACACGGACCTCATGGTAACGGTGCGCACGAGTACGCGTCTCTGAGACGCCAACGTCAATGCTGACGAAGCGCCACTGCTTCTTTTGTTCTTGTAGATGACTGAGGAAGTCAAGACGCAGTTGGCGCAGGTGCTCGAGTACTTGCAGACCAAGAACGCCAAGTAGTAATATAGCGGTCATTTCCATATCATTGCCACCGAGAGTTACGTATCCAATCCTCTGCTATCCCAGCGTCGTTTCATGTGTAGCCGAGACATGCCGATGATGGTACGCGCCACGTCACGGATCTCTCCATGGCATCCCCCAGACAAAGGACACGTATACAACTGCTGGCAATCGCTGGCAGCATGGGTAGATGGATGGACTGATACAATGCTCAGCGAGGTCTTGCCAACAGTCACCGTTCATATTCACCTTTTGTACACTGACATACAACATACTAGTATTCGTCACGGCGCTCCTGTGGGCCGTACCGTGTTTAAAAAAAAAGAGCTGTAGGTACAGGGGCGGCGTCGTCGTCGCGCGACTTCGTATCGTCGCTCTCTTGTCCGCCCCTGTCGATTTCTTCCTCTCTCCTCGGAGCGAGGGCTCCACCCACTCGCACGTCTTAGGCGACTGAGCTTCGTCGCGGCGCGTTCTGCTGGCCGCCAACTTCTTCCCACGCCATGCCAAACGTGCTCGCCATAAACTCACCAATGAGTGTCTTCTTTTCCTGGGGCTTTTCGCGCTCCTTAAACACCGAGCTGCACGTCTTGCACACGCGCTTCTTGTCGTCGTTGCCCGCGGCCGAGCCCTTCTTGAGCCGCTCGTCGAACGTCTCGGGAAACGCGACCGACTCGACCGAGACGTGCGAGCACTGGCCACAGCAAATGCGGCCGCAGTGGCGGCAGTGGTGGCGCCGCACGCCAATGCGCAGGCGGCTAAACTTGCGCGAACACAGCATGCAGTGGGACCGCTCGGCGTCGGGGACCCACACGGGCGGGAACGAAATCTTGTTAATGAGCTGCCGCAGCACCTTGCGGTTCACCTTGTCAAAGACCATCTTGCCGTTCTCGTCTTTCGTGTCGAGCCGCGCGCCGTACCGTACGAGGCGACCGGCAATCTCAAAGAGCTTGAGCTCCACGGCCTTGTGGAGCAGCGTCGAGCTCTCGAGCTGCGCGTTTGCGTCGGCCTTGTGCTGCAAGAGCATCTCGACCACGAGCGGGTCGTCGCGGCGCGTCGTCAAAATGTGCACGCCCAGCGGCGTCTGCCCGCGCGCATTCACCTTGGACACGTCGGCGCCGCACGTTTCCAGCAGGTACTTGGTGAGTCGCCGCGAGCGCGCGGCCGCGAGATGGAGCGCCGTGTTCTGGCGCGCGTCGATCGCGTCCACGAGCAGCTTCATGTTGGACGGCTTGTGGCACAGCGCACGCACGGCCGCGAACTGGCCGTTGCGCACGGCCAAGTGGAGCGCCGTCTGCCCGTGGATCGCGTCGCGCTGCGTGAGGTTCGTGTCGCGGTCTTGCAGGCACGCCTTGAGCAGCAGCAGATTGCCCGTCTTGGCGGCGCGCAGCAGCTCGGGCAGCTCGGCGTCCGACTGGCGCGGCAGATGCGACACCGAGCCGCGCATGCCGCTCTCAAGAAGACTCGCGCGCGAGCCGCCAAAGCCGCCGCTGTCGGCGAGACTGCCGCGCGACGCCGCGAGCGCGTGGTGCTGGTCGGGCGCAAGACTGTCGCGGCCCATGTAGTTGGTCTTGAGGTCGTTGAGCGTGAGATCGCTGGGGCGGTACTTCATCATACTGTCGCGGCCCATGTCCATGGACGGGCGCTGCATGCTGCTGCCGCTCATGCGCGGTGCGCTGCGCGCGCGCGCGAGCGACGTGCGCTGCTGCTGGTGGTACTGCTTGGCCGACTCGCGCTCGATTGAGACGCGTGGCGCGTCGCTGTCGGGATCGCGCTCCAGCGACAGTCGCTTGACGTCGCTGAGCTTGCTCGTCGAGCCGCGCGGGCGCAGCTGCACGGGCACCGATAGCCGTCCGACCGGCGACGTCACGGGCGGTGGCGGCGGTGGCGAGTGCACCACGTTCACGTTGATCGACGGGCGCATGGACGGACGCGGCGGTGTCGTCACGTGGCCCATCTCGGCCGGCGGAAAGTAGTCGCCGTGGTCGTCTTCGTCTTCGTCCACGTCGGCGGGCGGAACGGCCAGTTTCTTCTTGTCGGCAACCGCCATGACGTTGGGCGACGACCGCCACTGCGGCGCCACGTCGTCTTCCTTATCGTCGTCGTCGTCTCCGTCCTCGGACCCCGACTCGGACGCTGTGGTTGTGTCCGTGGTCAGCTGAGAAACCTGCTTCTGGAGCAGATTAATGGGCAGCGCCGGCTGCACGCTTTCGCGGGGCGCGTGGTACCACGCGGGGTCGTCCGAGACGTCGTCGTCTTCCTCGCTGTAGCGCACGCGGTCCTGCGGGGGCTTGTCCTTGCCCATGTAGACCACCGTCGAGCGGCGCTGGGCGGCCGTCGACTCATACGGAGACGGCGCCGGCATCGTGACTGTGTGACTGTGTTGGCTGCGAGATGGAGAATGAAAAGGAGCGTGGAACGGTTCTAGTATGCCGCCGGGAAGGAGAACCGTTCTCGGAGAGCACCGTTTTTTTGTTTTTGTTTTGTTTTTTTCCTAGAGACCTCTTCGGTTGTGGTTCATGCTCCTGCTCTCTCTCTCTCTCTCCCAGGTGTGACTCCAACGCAGCGAATTTTGTTCCGGCCCTTTCCCCGGGATGGGTCGCCTCTACATCTATCACCGTCTTTTCCGCTCCAGGTTGCCAACTGGCTCCAGGATCTCAGTGTAACATGCATTTTAGCCAATCATATGACGTTTAATGTTTGTTTTCTTCCAATCAAAAAGGTTGATTTCTCCGGTGTCTCGTCAAGCAAGGCTGGTTTGAAGTCTGACATGACATTCTCGTCAGTGCAGACAGAGAGTGACAATTTGATGACCACCGAAGCGGTCCCGACACTGCACAGGCTGACCCGTGCGCCGCAATACGTGCTGGAGTGTCGGTGGATACAACGGTCAGAGTAGTGGCCAACGACTTTACCTGAAATCTCTGGTGCCTTTTGCCAAGTTGGCCGATTGGCGATATGACCGTCTCACTACAGATTTGTGCACATGTGCCCCACTGGATTTTATGCGTCCTCACGCAAAGCGTCTGGATCTTCTGAAGAGGCTCTTCATCCAGGAAGGGAGCAAGATATGGATAGAATGCAGACTACCACAAGCCGAGCCGTGTTGTATCTGGATATCTACAGTATGTATCGCAGCTGGAGAAACCCTCAACATCAATAGTATGGATCACGGTGACCGACCAGCGCTATTGGGCCAGCTGCGCATGTGCTTCTTGTGGTCCTTGTTTCATTACCAGTGGCTTACATTACCAGTGGTTTACTGTTTATCTATCAGACGATGGACATTGGTGAATTCACCACCACGAACGTCCATCGTACCTTCTGGAGCAGTCGCATGTGTACATGGCACACAGATGCTGCCCCATCAATCAACACATGGATTCTGATGGGAGGCGTGCCGCCTTGAAGTTGGTTAGGTATGCACTCGACGCCGTGTGACGACCTTCCGAGAAAACTTGAAGTCGCGGGCACTTGGGATGCGAGTAACTCCATGACAGGCCGTTCATCAATCAATCCAATCCGTGACGTGAGGTTCATCAACCAAGCAGGAAATTTAGGATGGGAGGCATTTCTCATGGGGAGACAGTGTGGGAGCAGGATTATGTGATACCGTCTTTACTCGATCAAAAGCTGCCAAAAGAGATTTGCGTCATGGCTACAGTCGGCTTGGCTTTGAGCGACGCGAGCCGCTCGCGGTACTGGAGACCATAGTTGACCGACTCCCGTCGAGCCTTTGGCCCCGTCGCCTGCTCGGGCGGTGTCGGCGGCTTGATCGACAGCTTTTGGCTCGAGTGGCCCAGCATGAGTCGATGCGCCGCCGCGATTTGGTCCGGTCCAGGCGCCACAAGCGGCTTCTTGTCTCGCTCCATGGCCGCGAGCCACTTGGCCTTGTCGGTGCCCGTAAAGCCAAAGCAGTCGCGGCCGAGCAAATCCGCCCCCTTCTTCAGTGCGCCCTTCAACGGCGGCAGCACCGAAGAGTTGTGGGTCGGAGATGAAAGCCCCCCAGTGTCGCTGACACTCGCGCGGCGATGCTGCAGCGGTGCCGAGAACCGCATCTGCTGCTCGTCCGTGTGCTGCTGCGAGGCCTCGAGCATCTTGCGGTACGCAGAGTTGAGGAATGCGTGGCGCGGCGGCGGGTAGAGCAGCGTAAAGTCCACAAGCATCTCCTCTTCGTCGTCGTCTTCATTGCCATCATCCTCTGGTTGTTCTCTCGCCATTGTGGAGAGTTTCTTCTTGGGCGGTGCAAAGTCCTGGATGCTTTTGCCGTACTTTTGCTGGAGGCTGCGGTTCAGTGTCTCTTGGTTGTCTGCGTACTTGGCGACAATCTTGTCGAGGTCTTTGACGCGCTCGGTGTTGAACCGCTGGTAATATGCTGAAAGCGCCGCTCGCAAATCCTCAGTAGAGAGTGCGGTGTATGCCCTCTCGTCTTCCTCCTGCTCACTGGACTCAGGCTGGTCGTTGCTGGGTCCATTATTGTCCGCTTCACTGGAACTTGGTATTGTCTCGCCCGACGAGGCACCGCCTCCGCCGTACAGTCTCCGCTGCATGGTCTTGGCGTGCTCGGCCTCGTACCTGTTCTTGTCGTCCGGTGAGATGCGCATGATGTCGAGCGTCTGTGAGATCAGCCGCTCCTTTATGTTCCAGTCCAGCGGCGAGTCGCAGCCGAAGCTTGGCAAGTGGTTCACTTCAAGCAGCCACGGCTTGAGCGACTCGTCGACCAGCACGTCCATACCCAAGATCGAAAACGACGACGACGACGCGCCGGCACTGGGCGTACTATACGACGCCCACACACTCGCCGCCGCCGTCACATCGGACGCAGTCGATGGCCGCGCCCCCACTAATGGTTCCAATAGATGCGGTCCGGCCGCCGACGCCGAGCTCACCTTGCGTAGGTTCTTTGCAAACGTCGACCGGTATTCCTGTGCGAGCGTGGGCTGCACCGCCAGGATCGCCTTGAGGCAGATATCCCCAATCTTGTCCCACAACGCGTCCACGCGGTCTTCGGGGAATTGCTGCTGCTTGTGGAGCCACTTGAAAAACCACCGCAGTGAGCGCTTGGTGCCCTGACCATCCTCGCTAGCAGCCTTGTTGAGCTCGAAATTGCTCGCGTGCTTGTTTACGGCATAGTTGGTCAGGTGCATGAACCGCTGCTCCATGTTGTCGGCATTGGGTGCGACGTAGTCGGCCGTGCACATACGCACGAGGCCGTCTCGAAACAAGTAGACCCGCAGCGGCGAGCAGCTCGCAATGAGCACGTAGATGCGGAGATCAAACTTCTTGCCTTCAATTAGCAATGGGTTCTTGACGTACTGCTGCGCGACCTGGACGTCCTGGCGGTTGATCTGCTGGAGATTGCGCGTCAGGAACACGCCGCGCCCCTGGCACATGTGGTCCGGTTTAATGATAAACGTGCGCTGGCTCACGCCGTCGCTGTTGAAATGCTGCTGGAAATCGTGGAAATCGTACGGTAAAATCCACGTCTTGGGGCAAAAGTCATACGCCTCGGGAAAGAGCTTTTTCATGCGCTCGAAGTTCCGAGCGAGCTTGGACTTGCGCGCGAGATTGGTCATGCCCGGGAAGTGGTTCACCTTGGCGAACGGCTGGAGCGTCTTGAAGGTCGTCTGGAAGTCGGGCACGTCGATCCAGTGGAGCGTGCAGGCCGCGAGCGCGGAGCGGTCGTCGTCGTCGGTCACGAGCAGCCAGCCGCGGTCCCGTGCGATCTTGCGCACGACCTCGTACCGCAGCAGAGTCGCATTGATGTACACGGTCTTCTTGGCGTCGCGCTTCTTGGTGGTCGTCTTCTTCTCCATCGCGCGTGGGGAGGAGAGAGAGTGGAGAGAGAAAGGAGAGCAAAAGCAATTACGTGGGGGTTCCAAAAATACGAGGGAGAACCAATAGAACCGAGGTTCATGTTGACCACGCCATGGCGGCATTTACCGTATCTTCCTAAATGTAGCCATGTGACAAAGCCTCGACACCAAGCAGAAAACGCGTTTCTCTCGCACCAACATTCACACAGTATCAGTTGGAAAACGGTGCATTGATTTTCTTTGCTTATGGTTCGATCACGAATAGAGGGAGAGGGTAGGAAGGGAGGGAAAGGGTGTCTCCCTTGGTCCTAGTGGATGAATACCGACTCCTCTACTGGGCGCTCTGGATGATGGTAGCAAACTCGGGCTTGAGCGAGGCGCCGCCCACGAGAAAGCCGTCGACGTCGTGGAGCGCAATGAGCTCGTTGCAGTTGTCTCCCTTGACCGAGCCACCGTAAATAATGCGCACTTTCTGGGCCACATCCCCCGAGACGGAGCTGGCGAGCCAGTCGCGGAGCTGCTTGTGCGCGTCCTGCGCCTGCGCCGGCGTGGCCACGACGCCCGTGCCGATGGCCCACACGGGTTCGTACGCGATCACGACGCGGTCCCAGTCCTTCTCACTGATGATCGCCGCGAGCGCCTGCGTCTGGCGCGTGATCACGTCGACCGTCTTGTCGCCCTGGCGCTCCTCGAGCGTCTCACCAATGCAGAAGATCACGTTGAGACCGAGATCGAGAGCGCGCTTCGTCTTCTTGGCGACAATCTCGTCCGTCTCGTGGTAGTACGCACGGCGCTCCGAGTGGCCCGTGAGCGTCCACTTCAAGCCAAAGTCTACCCATGCACAGCACACACACTGCATTAATACAACGATCTCACATCAGAAGGCAAGGGCAATACACTACCGATGAGCTGCTCGGCGGCGATCTCGCCAGTGTAGGCGCCGAGGCCCGTGAGGCTCACGTTCTGGGCCGAGACGGCAATGTTCTTTTGAAGAAGCTGCTGCGCGAGCTCCAGGTGGATCGCCGGCGGCGCGACGATCACGTCGACCTGCTCCGTGTCGATTTCCACCTTGTTGAGCACCTCGGCGAGTTCGCGCACACTTTGCTTGGTGCCGTTCTAAATAAGATCGCATTTCCAGTCGTTCAGCTCCCGTGGACCATCGCCAGAGAGCGAGAAAGAGAGAGAGAGAAACGTACGCATTTCCAGTTGCCGCCAATGACGTACTTGCGGACCGCGGCCATGATGGTTGGTTGGGAAGAGAGGAGCAGGAGGAGAGGGCTTGCCACGAAAATCGGGAATGGAGCATTTTTGAAGATCCTGGGAAGTCGAGGCTTCTGCTAAAACCGGATGGATGTTTGTGCGCATGTCTATTGACATGGGTGGGTTTTCACTTGCACAGTAAACCCATGGGTTCTTTTTGAGGAAGATATTGCGTCTCTTTGAAAACGGGTCGGGTCGAACGGATATGAGTTGAATATACTGATATGGGTTATTACATGAAGAAGATCAATCCTGATCTGGTGACACCTGTGCGTCACTCGTGATATAATGGCTTCAATGTGAGTGAGGATACCGGTACAGCGCGTCAGTCATCGTCGATCTCGATGATCTCCTGTTCATTGGCTTTTCGCTTCTTTGAGACTCGAGCAGGTGGTTTCGATTCCGTGGATGGTGCGTGCAGACGGTGGAGGCAAACGGTTGGGAGAGTGCCACGCGTGAGCCGTCGGTACGCTGGGCCGTCCACTATGTAGCAGTTAGTGCTGTATGCCGTGTAGCTGATCTCGGGCTGCAGAATATCACTGGTGGAGAAGCCTCTGTGAGCCATCGGTGATCATTTAAAATCGGATCTTCCTAGTGCGTACCGCAAAATGAGATTGATGATGACGCCTTCGCACTCCATGCGTGGGAGCTCCGCAAACAAAGGGTCGAGTTGGCTCCATTCTTGGGCCACTTTGCGCGTCTTCAGCTCATCCACGAGCTGCTTTAGAGTGAGACGGCGTTCACTGGAAAGTAACAACGCAGTGTTAATACCTGCTGATGAGGCTTTCGACTGTACAATCAGCATCACCGTCGTACATTTGTTTCGCGGCCAGGATGATCGAGCCGATCGCCTTGGCATGTTCCGTGAAGTCGATCGTGCAAGAGTCGTCCTGTGAGCGCTTGCAGTTGTCACAGCTCTTCTGGCACGACGTGGCGGCATCAAATGGCTCCCTGGCGGACAGTAAGGGCTAATCGGTCAGCATACGTGACGTCAGAATCAAGAAACACGGTTCGCACGAACTCGAAATATTTGGCCATGATCTCGTGGCGACAGCGGGTGACGTCTTCACAGTACTCGACCATCAGTCGCAAGTTGCGCATGCCACCCGACTCGCCATGCGCAAGGCCAGTGACGCGCACGACATCTGACGCGCGATACATCAGGATACAACGAGCGGGTTGGCCATCGCGACCTGCTCGACCCGATTCTTGGTAGTATCCTTCCATTGACTATTGTCACGAACCTTCGTATCAGTATGTAGATCGTGCAGATCTTCACGATTTCCCCGTCTTACCTTGGACAGAGTAAAGTGGATCACAAAGCGCACGTCGGGTTTGTTGATGCCGAGCCCAAACGCAATGGTCGCGACGACGACCTGCAGCCGATTTCGCGTCCACAGATGGTGTGTTTCAGCCTTGTCTTCCATGCTGGCATGGTAGCAGGCGGCGCGCACGCCGCGCTCGAGGAGTGCATCAGTGACTTGCTCGGTCTCTTTGCGTGTCAAGCAGTAAATGATGCCAGTGTCTGCCGGCTGGAACGACTGCACGAGCTCGGCGATCGTGTTCATGGCTGTGGCATCTTTGTCGGGCTTTTCCATCACCTACGTGAGCAGACACACAATGAGGAAACACTCTGGTAGCATGAGAGACGTGTCCTCCCACTCACCTCGTACAACAGATTCTGGCGGAAGAACGATGTGCGGAAGAACACGCAGTGCGGGATCTCGAGAATTGACTTGACATCTTCTACGAGGCGCGGCGTCGCCGTCGCTGTGAGTGCGAGAATCGGGACATTCGGAAATTGGCGTCGTAGAATCCCGAGTTTCGAGTAGTCCTACAAAAGTAAATGTCAGTGTAGCGGAGAAAGAATGCAATTGCCATACATCGTACGCTGCGAAAGTCGTGGCCCCACTGGCTGCAGCAGTGGGCTTCATCAATCACGAACTGCAAGAGCCGTCCGCTTTGGTAGGCCTTCTCAAGTCGCGACATGAGCAGTTTACTCTTGCTAATTTTCTCTGGCGTGACCAGCAGAATCTTGAGATTGGTCGCTGGATTCAGCAGCTCTTTGTAGATCGCAGAGGCATCAGTGCGCGTCTGGTCTCCAGTGAGTTGGCAGGCAGAACCTTCGCCAGCAACCTCGTTAAAGAGCATAACCTGGTCCTGGATGAGAGAGATCAACGGCGACACAACTACTGAGAACCCTGCACCCTACAGTTTGATGATCACACGGTCAGTACGTACACCTACAGAAAAATAACTCCAACCGCTGGTCCATACTTGCTGCAAGAGTGCTGGCAGTTGATAGCAAAGGCTCTTGCCGCCGCCCGAGCGCATGATCACGAAGACGTCCTTTTTGGAGAGCGTCGCGTTGATGACCTCTTCTTGGACGGACCGAAAGGACGGCAAATGCAGCTACAGAGAGCAATTACTCTGTTGGTCCAGTCGTACAGCTACGATCCGTAAAATTTACGTTTGTATGTACCTCCTCCGTAAGTATCCGGCGGACATCTTCTGTCCACGCAAACTGATCTTTCCAGTCGGCGACGTCACTGCGACTTGCCGTACCGCTGCCAGTATTGCCCTTTCCTTCAGTTTCCGGGTCGCCCGCTGCCATGATCTCTTGGATCTGGCTCTTGCGCTCCATCAACTCACTCTGACGCATCAGCAGCGCGCCAATATCGTTCTCAATGCCCCGCAATTCCTCATCGATCTCGACCAATTCCGCCTCCAATTGCATTTTCGTGCACAAAATTGTAATGGCAATGGCAACTTTCCGGTTTTAGTAGACACAAATTTGTCCTCTATACAGATCATTCACGGTTCTCGTTGAGAAACACCCAGACGCGGTTTTAGGAGAATGTTTCCGTCTCGGGGTCGATCGCAAAGGGAAAGGAAACGACACCTTGAAGCAAAAGGTCGCGAGAAGACGCTCGCTATTCTCTCTCTCTCTCTCTGCGTCATCGACTGGACGGGACGCCATGTCGCTGCTCAAGGCCTCGACGGTGCGTACAGACAAGAGGGGCGTCCGTGGACGTCTGCGAGGCAGGGGGTCTAACCGCGTGCTTTCTTGTCAGGTCAACTTTGAGAAACTCTGGGATGACATTCAGCCCGAGCTCGTCTCGCTCATCTCGGGCGCGCCGCAGACACTCTCGAATGAGAAATGGCTCCAGATGTACACGTACGTGTGTATGCGTACTGCCCGCCTCGGGATAAACAAAACAAGAAGCAAGAACTCATGGTTGTCTCTTTGGCTGCCACCAGCGGCATCTACAAGATCTGCACAAACCCGGGCGTGCCGCAGGCCGAGATGCTCTTTTTCCGGCTGCGTGGGCTTCTCGTCGCCCACGTCGAGCGTGTCTTGACGGTAAGGATGGTTGCACGCACCCAAGCTAGCGAAGTCTGTGCTGAAAAGTATGGGATTGTGGCTGTTAGCAACTCCGTCAAGTGCAAGGCGAGGCCGAGTTCTTGGAAAGCTACTACACAAGCTTTAGGGACTTTACGACGGGTGCCGGGTACACGTCAGAACTGTTTCGATACTTGAATCGTTACTGGATCACATACTCGCATTGCGAGACCGGCCAGGCACCCGTGCCCGGCGTGTTTCCGATCCATGACGTACTCTGCCGTTGTTCAGAACATGTATTACCAATATCTCAACTGACTGTGAGCCATTAACCTGTGATTAGCTCGCACTTCATATCTGGCATGATATTGCGTTC
Organism: Pythium phragmitis; assembly: GCA_023335925.1. Classification (NCBI taxonomy): domain Eukaryota; phylum Oomycota; class Peronosporomycetes; order Pythiales; family Pythiaceae; genus Pythium; species Pythium phragmitis. The sequence goes on along the minus strand of JAADVZ010000109.1, from coordinate 36,448 downwards.
ACCAGACTGAAGACCAAGTTGGCGACGTTTACTATGTGCATTTTCCGAGCGGCACGGGACGCGCACAGCGACGTCTTTGACAACGGAGATCACATTACGAACCTCGTGGAGGTACGTTGCCACCATTGCCAAGCAATCGGTAATGGTAAATCTGATGTTTATGCTGGTCTGTGTCAATAGACGTACGTCTCGCTCGCACTGGTCAAGAAGGACTCCATGGTGCTTTACCGCGAGCACCTCGAGTCACAGTTTTTGGAGGACACGGCGGTGTATTACTCAGCGCTCGCAAAGGATCTGTTGTCACGAGTCACCATTTCTGAGTATCTCAAGGAAGTTGAACTGCTATGCAAACAAGAGCAGCGTCGTTGTGAAGGAAGGATGCATCGCACGTACGCTTACAATCGGTACTACGCGTAATGGAGGCTGTCGACTGACGTTACTCGACCTCCACAGGACCGTCATCCAGGCTCGTCAAACTTGCTGTCGCGTCCTCGTGGATGAACACGCCGAGCGTATCTGTGAGGATGCAGAGACTTTTCTGACCAATAATCAAACTGAAGACCTCCACCGGCTCTTCTCATTGTTCTCCGAGCTACCAAAAGACCAAGCACTGATCTCATTCAAGGTATCAGGTCGCACCTCCTGCTGTTGTGGATGCTGATTCTGATGTACGTGTATGTTGTGGCTTTGCTGCAGAACATACTGAAAAGGTACATTGAGCGGAGTGGGCTTGATGTTGTCCGCAAGTTTGAACACGAGGACGCCGCGAAGAACCCAGAGGGCTATATCGATGCGCTTGTCCAGGTTCGCAACAAGTATTTTGACTTGATCCGAGAGGCGTTCGGTTTCCACGCGTTGATGCGCACGGCATTGGATCAGGTAAGCTTTTGTTTGTCTAGCATCCATGGTGGGACTCGAGTACTAATGGATCCTATCGTATTAAGGCGTGCCGCGCGTTCGCAAACTCACATCCGCGTTTACCAGAGCTACTTGCTAAGTACACGCACTACTTGATGACCCACGACAAGCGGCGAGGCAGTTCTGCGAAGAGCCCAATCAAGCCGCTACGTCCAGCGGACGCCAAGCGCGACGTGATCACCCCCTTGATCATGGAGGAGAGCCTCGAAAAAAAGATCGACAACATCGGCATTGTATTTTGCCTCATCGACGACAAGGACATCTTCAAAAAGTACTATGCCAAGTATTTGGCGAAACGCCTGATCAAAGGTTCGTGCGGAAGATGATGACCAGTCGAAATGCGTATATTTCTTCACGCGGCTACCCGTTCTGCTTTGTAGGCACATCGATTGCAGATGACTTAGAAGTGCTGCTCATTCAGAAACTGCGCGATATTTGTGGAGCTGACTTCGTCTCCAAGCTGCAAAAGATGCTGAAGGACAAGCTTCTGAGCAAAGTGCGTTGCTGCTGTGGTAATGTTTCTGGAACAATTGACCTGACAGTGGTGGTGGCGGATGCTCAGGAGCTCTTGCAATCGTTTGATGCATGGCTCAACGACAACGAGCACCAGTTGGTCGAGTCAAATGTCCACAATCGAGCGGCCGTGGTGTTTCATCGAACGGTTTCATACCATTGCGATGTCTTGACGGCTGGTGCATGGCCGATATCAAGTGCCGCCAGTGATGGTCAACTTCTACTCCCGCATGCGGTAGAGGCCCATGTCCAGCTATTCTCCAAGTTTTACACCGACCGAAGCACGGGACGCAAGCTGGTGTGGGTCCACCATCTATCCTTCGGCATTCTGCAAGCAAGCTGCTTTGACAAACGCTACGAGTTTGCGCTGAGCTTCTATCAAATGCTCGTCCTCCTGTTGGTGAGTGATGGTGATGTCTTCAAATGAATGGCACGGCAACTGCTAATGCTCCTGGTTGAAGTTCAATGACGTTGATGAGATGACGGAGGCAGTGATGGCTCAGCGAACGAACATTCCTGGAAAAGACCTTCGCCATCATGCCATGAGCTTGGTCAAGGCACACATTCTGTCATCGTCAGGATCCGGCGACGACTTTGTGTACACGCTCAACAGATCATTTACAAACAAGAAGACCCGCGTCTCGGTACGATCCGCCACTCTGCACTTGACTATCCCATTTGACGTTCCCTGACAAAATGCTCTTGTTGGGGTACTTTAGGCTGTGCCAAGCAGCCCTGTCGAGTCCCCCAAGGTCGTCAAGGCGGCAACTCGCGAAGTTGAAGAAGACCGTAAAATGGCTCTCCAAGCGGCCATTGTGCGCGTACTTAAGACGCGTCGCGACATTCTGCAGCCTCAGCTCGCCATTGAAGTGGCCGAGATGCTGTGCGCCCAGTTCGTCCCCACCCCTATGGCGCTCAAGCTCAACATCGATATCCTCGTCCAAAAAGAGTACGTTCGCCGTGACGACCAGAACGAGATGCGATTGTTTTACGTCGCATAATCGGACAAGGACCACGCCGTGCTGGGGTACAGTACAGTAGTATTTCCCATTTTTCGCTTGCATATTGCTTTTGGTTTCAGAAGAAATCTCACCACTCCCAAATTTGCAAAACGATGGGGCGCTGACGGGGCTCACAGGATGACGAGCTGCTGATTTCCGTACCCGTACTGCCACTTGTACTTGTTGAAGATGCGCACGAGTTCGTCCACGTATGCTTGATGAAGCTGGTCGACCTCGGCCTGCGTCGGCTCCTCCTTTCTCTCCACGGGGATGGGCTTCCCAACCACTTGGTTCAGCACGGCACCATCGTGGGGCACAAACGGGAGCCATTTTTTGGACCCGTATGCGATCAACAGCGCCATGGAAAATTTCTTGGCAAACCACTGGCGAAACGCCAGTAAGAACCTATCCGAGCGAAATCAAAAGGCGTGAGAGCACTGAGAGACCAAGTACGATTGACCAACAGACTCACTTTGAGTGTGTGTACAGCTCGGTCTCGCCAAAGGCGTAGCACGGCACGATGGGTACGCCATGCTGCAGCGCCAAGCGGATATGCCCCTTTCGCTTCATGACGTACACGACTTGCTCCCCGCGTTGCGACAGCATTTGCTCAGTGATGCCACCGACGCCGATCACCAAGCTCTTGCCTTTCCTCAGCATCTACACGGGCGGACACGTAAGTCCCTGTCTCCGCATTGATGTCAAGGATCTCATAATCTACTTCTACCTTGTCAGCGGTCGCGCGACTGGCGTCGACGCAGCCTTGCCAGAGACTGTACTCGCGAAAGAGCGGCACACGAAACACCACGGAAGCCGCGAGGTTATGGTGCGTGTGCATGGGCGAAATGTCATGAAAGGCTGATACAGTTCAACAAACAAACAGGGGTGAGAATGGAGGAAGCTCTCGACGGAACACAAGAAACCGTACAGGGCCTCGAGGAGCCGCACATGATGATCCCGTGATGGGCAGAGAGCACACCATGCGGATGGGTCCCGAAAATGTACTGCTCGTTCGGATCCAGCTCTTCTTCGCACACGAGTGTCGTCGGGATCGACGCCCAGACGCGCTTGCACACGTCGGCGTACCACGGCCAGTAGCGCTCCCCTCGGTACTCGGCGCCGTCGATATACGACGGTACATAGCACGCGAGCAGCGACCAGCCCAGCGTCGCGCGCGCGCTGAGTCCCGCGGCACGGCACACGGCCAACGCAGCGACACCAGCGGCCACGCACTGCGGCCACGAGCGCTCCTGACCCGCGGGGCGTGGCGCGTCCATCGGAGAAACCGAATTCTGCATCCGTGGATAGCGAAGTGTCTCCAGTGTGGGAACAACCATGAAGTGAGCACACTACTGTCTTAAGTTAGATGGGTCCACGGTGCGTTGAAGTTCTGCGTTGCGGTGTTGAGTGATCAGTTCCCCACTTCGCCCCAAATTGCACTAATTCAGTAAAGATAAGATCGTACAGGTGAAGTAAGCCAGGGATCATAAAGTTGACTGTATTACTACCACTGCAGAAGCAGTAAGCCCGCGCGCCCGAGAGAGAGATGCCACTCGCTCGGTGCTCGTGACTCAACAAGTACTGTACACTTAATCGTGGCAGCCGCCCGTGATCTTCAGGCACTTCGTGCTCTCAAAGATGGCAAACAGGTTCGTCATGATGGACCAGACGAGCGCGAACATGCAGTAGAAGATCGTGATGGCGCCCATGACCTTGCTGCTGCCGCCCTTGCGCATGAGCTCCTGGGTTGCGGCCTTCTGGCTCGGCAGCAACACAAGGAACACGAGCGAAAAGAGCTTGGCCGCGTACTGAATCATGATCGTGTACGTCACTTGCGTGCGCACGTGGTGCGTGTCGGCGATAATGTCGTCGTTCCAGACGTCAAAGCCCGCGTTAATGTTCTTGGTGATCGTGAGCGCAAACGGCGAACCCAGGTTCATGATCGTGGTCATCATGCCGTAGCACGCGCCCTCGTTACCCTCACCCGCCAGCTCCACGACGACGTACGTCGAGATAATGAACGAGATCGAGGCCGGCACCTGCTCGACAATGGGCACGCCGAGCCAGAACCACTGGCTGCGCACAACGTCCCAGACACCGAGCATAACGACAATGACATCAATGCCAATGACGCAAAACATGGTGATGGCAATGACCCAGCGCCAGTTCCAGTGGAGACCGTACTTGCCCGTGACAATAAGCGTCACCACCATGACGACATTGCCAAAGATGCTCGAGAGGTTGTAGTTGAGGTTCGTGGCCTTGATCCAAATGTTCATGACCGGGTTGCTTGCCACGTAGCTCACGCCGGCAAACACGTTGGCGAAAAAGCTGTAGGCGATGACCTGGTAGAAGGCGCGCGACTTGATGGCCTCCCAGAGGTTACCAATGTACGTGCCAAAGTGCGGCTTGGCATACTTCTCTTCCTTGACGAAGAACCACGTCATGAACACGACCGGCACGCAAAAGCACGCGAGAATCAAAAACACGGCGCGAATACCGATCGACCACGAGAAGTCGCCGCCGTACTCGGGGCCGTTGAGGAAGAACGCAATGATAGCCTGCGCGAAAATCTGAAAGAACGTACGTGTCGTGTAGATGGCCGTCTGGGTGCGTCCACGCACGGCCTCGGGCTCGCGCTGGGCGTACTCGACGAGCACGGCATCGGCCGCGACATCGGCAATCACGTAACCGAGCGACGCAAGCATCATGAGCACGACGTACTTGGCGCCGGCGTCACGCGCGGCCTTGTTGAAGGTCAGGCCATTCGCGGCCCACGCGGACGACGGGATATCACGCGACTTGGCAGCGAACGACGGGTCATCCCAGAAGGGCTTGGGCACGCTCATGATACCCATGATGAAGAGACACGTGGCGCACATGGCCCAGCCAAACATCATGAACGGGCGACGACGGTAACCAAAGATGGGCACGTTGTCCGTGAGCATGCCAATGAAGACCTTGAGCGACCATGGGATCGAGAGCAGCGCGTTGGCCGAGGTCGAGACCTGGCCTTCGACGCTGAGGTACGATTGGAGGAACGAGTAGACGAGGTTGGGCAGCGTCCCGTAGACGAGCCCGACGGCCGCGTACTGCGCGAGCAGACCAAACGACTCCTTGGAGAGGAGGTGGGGCGCGCCACCAGCACGGAGAGCGCCGTCTTCAAGCCCGACGGGCGTCGACGCGTCCTCGTAGCCGTCCTTTCCCTTGGTGTTGGAGCTGATGTACGAGACACGCTCCACGAGATCGACCTTGGACGCCATTGTCGGAGTCTTCTTCTTGAGCGGCTTGTGAGGCTGGACGAAGATTGGAGAATGAATGAGCAAAATCGATATGTCGGCGGGGGCATCGCCGAGGGCCAAAGAATCGAACGGCTGGAAACGAATGTGAGGGGATCAGATGCCTTCGGCCACGCAAACGGGAGGCCAAGACTTTTGGCCCAAAAGAGAACCAGTGGGAAACAAGAAGGCGCAGAAAGGGCGCTTCGCGTGCAGAAAACGGTCATGACCTCGCACTGTACTACTCTTACATATTGGGTCAGTTACAGAGCCGGGCCGGCGGTCCGTGATTGACACGTGAACGTCGGCAGATTTCGAACTGGCCCCTTCGGAAGCCATCAGATGTCAGAGAAGATTGTTAATTTTCCCACTGTAATACAGTTTTGGAGTCAATGCCAACGACTCGTGACTGGTCTGATTACAGTCGTCTAAAGTAAGGGAATTAACGTTAATATTCATGAACTGTGCAGTCCCAGACTGGAACTGCCAGCAACACACATGTTACAGTACCGGATATAGTATGTGACTCCAATTGCAGAGTGTTTGCATTCAGTGCTGTCACGTCAACTGATTTTGGAGAACTTCCTTTTAGGAGCATGCGAGATACTTTCTTGACACATCCCGAGACTGAGGTGTAAAGAGACCACTCCTCAGTAAAATGTGCTCATCGAAGTGAGAAAGGGACAGCGAGAGGATGGACGAATTCTTGGTGTGGCAAGCGGTGATTGGGTTTGAATGGGAATGGAAGGTGATTGGGGGAGAAGGCCATTCAAACTCATTATTGGTCCAGTGATGTACCGTACAAACCCATTCTGTTCTGTACTGTCCGAATAAATCTGCCCATCACCACCACCATCACCACCATCGCTTGGCGGTTTTAGGCATAACTAACTTATAGTAATATACGTTCCAAAACAAATCATATGCACAGAATTGTAGAACTGCAGAAATCCTTAAATAAGTTCGATAGATCCCCAAACACACAACCAGATTTCTAAAATATGTAACACTCATACTCACGGAGTACAGTACAACACCGCCGAATGAGATTTCACCGCCAGCGCCCGTACTCCGCTACAGTACTACACTGTACATGAACAGTTATGGGATTGTGGATAATTGACGAGAACGGACTGTAGCTTGATTCATTGGTGATCGACATCGAGTCATCGACACCGAAATCAGTACCGGTACTACATCGTACTGTAATAGACCAGGGGTGCGTTTCTAGTCTTCATTGAGTGTGCATGATGTTCTCACACTGAAGTTCAGTGTGTCTGACATATTTGCCACTGGAAGTTGCAGCGAAAACGTGTTTGGCAAGCACGTTCAGCTTGCTCCGAGTCTCTTTTCAGGATAGTTGAAGATGTTTCGTTGACAGTCAACTGCAGTGGGCACTTGCGTTGTCAGCATGCCTTCTCCATGGAAGTGACCTGAGATTCTCAGGTCACTTCCATGGAGAAGGCATGTTAGTGAGATCACATCGACACGTGTTTCACCCACAATCACCCCTTCATTCACTGATACAGTAGTGACTCGAAAGGGCGATTGTGGGTGAAAACAGTGTACTGTCTCTGAGATGTGAGAGTACTCCATACCGGTACTGTACAGGTACTAATACTGTAGTACTTCGAAGTATCAAAAAGCGAGCGTCAAAAAGTTTCGTTTTTTCTTGAAGCTTTTCAACTCCTTCACGGACTTCCATGACAGGGACTGCAAAAATCTTCAATGCGAATTCCTGGTGGACACCTTGTAGTGGCCACTTTGTTACGGTCAAAATACCGCCAAAACAATTGCCGCCAGAAGATCTTTTGAGTGGCGAAATCTCGTGACTCTCGTTTGGCGAAATTAATTGCGGTTCGTTCAAATTCGGAGAGAAACTACTGTACAAGTGGGAGCAGATTACAGTGATACAGTAGCCAATCGTGGTAAAAAAAATTCTTCCAGCAGAAGTTTCCGGCAACTTTAATGCCCACACGAAGAGGATGCCGCGCTTCTCGGCGCAACGGGACACACTGCGTCCAGAAGGTGTTGATCTTCTTGATACATCGATGCGCAAGGCAAGTAACCAGAAGAGTGGTAAGGAAGAACGTACGTTGCTTGGAGAAGCTGAAATAGGTAGCGTTGGCGTCGAGGCCTGACTTCTCTTGCTATTAATAATAATTGCGGTTATGCAGATCTTCCGACTGCTTGACCATGCCAATGATGCTGACCAACAGCCGAGTTTTGAAGACAGTTTTTTGCCACTTTTTATAAAAACAAAAGTGGCACTGTTCTTCGAAGTACATGACATACTGTACCACAGCAAAGAATTTTGAATCCTGGTGTAACTCATAGTACTACTGTAGCACTTCACTCCGACCTGATATTTATTGATGCCAGGAGGCCAGCCTGGACCTGGCCGTCAGTGAGTACTACAGTGTACATAGTAAAGGTGTAGAGTGGTGTACCGCGAGTAGATTTCACTGTGAAAGGCGCAGTGTCGGCACTCCAAGTGTTCATATTCACTTATATAGTGTAGCGCGCGGGCACAAGAGCAGCGGTAATGCCCAACCAGTTTTGAGCTCGTCGTTTGTTGCTTAACATCACAATCCTGACGCTGCAAACAGCAACATCCCTAATGGGGACGTTGCTGTTTGCCTTCGTTATACGTGACCAGTGGTAACCGCACCCTGTCAATGTGATGCAACTCCAAATGTCTTGGGTTTACCAGCTGCAGTCGACATCACTGTTGAAGACACGAATAGTCAAGGACAGTACTTCTCATTCTAATTAGAAGTAGCAGTGTACCGGTACCAAGAATATAGTCAGTTGACTGGGTTATTATAACTGATGAGCAGTTCAGACTGTAGGCCAGTTGACGAACAGTGCGTCTGTTGTCTTGGTGTAGACGAATCTGGATACACGTATTTTAATACGTGCTATTCGTCTACAATTTTGAAAAGTTGTAGACGAATAATTTCCTCCTCACTGTCAATCGGCCACAACTTGTGGTCCACAAGTGGCCAAGAAGGGGGAGTACTACTAGTAACATAAAGTATCCCACAATCCAGAGGTAGACACGGCGTGAGTGGGAAGGAGAAGGCCCTCTTGAAACTGATGTTCTGTACCATCGTATAGTACTAAATTTACATAACAGAGGTTTCTATGTTCGTGGTATTATTGACTGCACTTTTGGATCCGGGTGAGGGTGACTCCCTCCGAGCGGGGAGTCGGCACCGCCGGCGTTCCGTGGAAGCGCGCTTCGGCGCTTTCCGAGAGAGGCTCCCTAGGGGGCCTCTGCAGGTCGCTGACGCGAGCGAGCTCCAGGACGCAGCAGAAGCATCGGCGAAGGACCAAGCAGCACCTCCGCCTGAAGTCAAGACGCCTGAACAGATACTACACGAGATCGAAGCCGACGGCCGCGGGGCGCCAACTGTCTTCTTCTGGTAGCACTGAGCGCGTGTCGCCGCCGCTCGTCGACACCTTGGCGCGTGGGTATCCGACTTTCATTCGAGAGGCAGTGCGCTACGAGCACTGATGCCGGTGGGCGGTCGTCCTGCTGGTGTTCCTTGTCGTTGCGAGTCACCCAGAGGGTGTGGAAGGTCACGCTGCAGAGCACCTTCCAGAGGACGGAGATGCCTTTGGAATGAGGTCGGTGTTGACGGGGAAGGGTCAGATATGGTATGAGGAAAGATGTGGCGGTGACTGCAACTGAAACATTCACACGATCAATGCAGTATATGAAATGGCACCTTCATATTTTCACGAATAAACGGGATTATAGAGTCTTACACGTCCACCCATGTCGCAGTTGGCGCAAGGCTCTGGATCCAAGCCTTCTCAAGCGACACTTTCGAGTAAACTCCTGGCTTGTTGGCACGACCACAGCCATCACCCCAGCTGACAATACCAATGAGCAGATCCCCTGAACTCTTCTCAAGGATGAGCGGTCCACCCGAGTCACCATTGCACCCATCCTTGTTCTTCATGCCACCAGCACACATCATGCTCTCCGAGATCGGAGCAGCTTCGAGCTTGGCGGCCTTGCACTGTGTGTCTGAAAGGACCGGAACGTCAACGCGGAGGAGCTCGTTCGACAACGCAGCTCCCTCAGCTGTGCGACCCCAGCCTATGACCGTAGCCGTCGCACCAACTAACTTCTCCGAGTCGACTGAGTAGAGCTTGACTGGTGGGAACTTGGACGGCGACGCCAATTCGATGACGCCGTAATCAAACGTGATTATGTCCAGGTTGAACTTGGGGTGGTGGGTCTCCTTCTTGATCTCAATGCGCTCACCGTCGGAGCTGCCGTTAATGAAGTGCGAACCAACCCAGACGTACTTCGACTTGCCCAGACAGTGGCCAGCCGTCAAGACTTGGGTCGGCGTGATGAGCGAACCATCGCACTTGAACGCGTGGGTCTCGTTATGAAGATTGACTGCGTAGGTCTTGGTACCAGGAGGGACTACGGTACCGCCCACAATGAGGGGTTTGATCTTGAAACCTTGGGCGACAGCGGCCGTGGCGGCGAGAAGAAGAGCAGCACACTTCATGGCTTGAGAGTGGTGAACAGAAGCCTTGTTGGTTCGCTAGTACAATGTAAATTGCAAAGTGATCCCAATCGTCATGCAGAAGAAGCAACAAGTATCCCTCTCGGACGTTTCTCAACAAGTAGGATCTATAGTAATTCATACTGTACTTAGTAGTTCATCGTAGATGTTGTACGATCGTCTCTTGGAAAGGGCATCCGTGGTGTGAAGTTGACTTGGGAAGTTCCTGGGCAACAGACTTCTTTCGTGGTGGATGGTCACCGCGACCATCCCCCACGAAAGGATGGTGACTATCGCCATCCGCCACGACAGCTGCTGCGTACATTAAGGTGGCTTGCATGACTGTGGCCCACAGTGTGGGGCATTGCGTCTGTCGCGCAGGCATGGTCTTCTGACAGAAGACCATGTGCGTAGTGGATGGCGAAGATCATGTGACAGAACTTGTGCCGCAGAACACAAATACTACAGTGCCGTTCAATGTGACACGGTCGTACTTACTGTATTGACTCTGAGGCTCAGAGCCCATCACTATTAATATTACACGCCCAGACTGAGCGTGCTGCGAAGTGCCAGGCTTGGGAGGTGCATGTGCTCGGCTCCTGACAGTTCGACTTGCTGACCGCGCGCTGGCGCCGCGCGATTCACAGCCGCACCTCTAGAGTTTTTGGGGTCAAAACTGAGCATTCTTAATTAATAAAGATCGCACTTGGGAGCTCGGTCCTGACACGGGACACGGGGCTTCGTGTGTAACTGAGAGCAAATCACTGATGATGCTGATCAACCTAACTCGCCAGACTGAGGGGGCAAAACTAAGGAGCGGCCGTACACAACAATAGTAACGGGATATTGTCCTCGTTATGTGCGATCAGTGAATTAGAATTCACAGATCAACACCCGGACACATGACGCAAAGAGAGACAGAGAGCCTCTCTGTCTCTTATTTGTTGATGGCTGCCATCCACAGTCAATGGCAGCCATCAACAGCGTTACAGTGTCAAACATACCCAAAAAGCGGTTCAGTTTTCCCGGCGCTTATTCTCATTTACGGACTCCCTCATCTCATCATGGGAATGAGATAAACCACCTCGGGAGGTGGTTTGTCTTGTTTGGACGCTGGAAATGAGCCGTCTATTTCTACAAAGTACGGGAAACCCACGCTATTGCCACGTGGAGTACTGGGCGAACTTGGAGCGTGAGCATTTCAGCACCACGAAGTCGTTGGCAGCGAAGAGAAACCCGCGCGCTTCAGCCGCATCTATCTTGGCTGGGATATCCTTCCAAGAAGAACTTAGTCGATCATCCACTCTACCCGAACGTGTGCTCTCCAGTGATGTGTGCTGCTGTGGGAGGGCGAGATCTCGCTGATATCCCCATTTTCCAATAATCGGAGCACGGAAACAGGGGGACTTTCGGCCCTCGACGCACAACATCAAATAGTCTGACCTGGGTCAGACTATTTGCACACTCAGACTAAATACCGTGATTGGTGTACAGTATTGTGGTACAATATGCTCATACAAGTACTCGAAAGATCTTTCTCGTCCACCTGGTACAGATCTGTCACAGATATGTCCACCCAATACAGATCTGCCACAGACATGTCCACCCGGTACAGATCTGCCACAGATAACACACCCCATGGCGTTAATGGCTGCCCATTCACAGACGCGCATAATGCGCGGACTGGCATTTGCAACTCTCTGCCTCTCAGTAGTTGTCAGATGCGTCTCTGGACTCCAGACTCTGGAGTCCACAGCAGGCAATTGGATAATCACACTTATTAGAGTGATCATGCATGTGCTCCCATCAGTGTGTGTGTGTGTGGATGGTCTGTCAGTGACAAGCTGTCACAGAAGACCATGAGTGTGTGATAGAATTCTGTCCCGCAATCATGCGGCACCTGTGGACACTGTAGTCGTGGCCACCTAAACATACGCAAACGAAACGAGTCTGTTCCCTGGGAATATCCGAGTCTGTATTGAATGAACCAGGGATTCCCAGGTCAGAGAAACGCCACGGATGCCTTTCCAAGAGACGAGTGTACAGTGATCTGTGGATGTTATCCTACTTCGAAGTACATGCTGAGAAACGTCCGAGAGGGATACTGCGATATTACTTCTATATGCCCACTGGAGTTACCTGTGAATGACAAGTTGGCATACAGAAGCTGTGAAGCATTGGGATCGTTTATCGGACATGATGAGGCGACCACCACAGACAGCCGAGCCAGTCTGCGATGGACGGCGACCAAATCTGGTAGGACTTAGGACGACGGCATCGCCAAGGATGAGCGGGTCGACCTGGTTGGCTTGTTCGGCGTGGGCGACAGTGTCTATGGCGGCGAGGAGAGCAGTGACCTTCATGGCATGAAGTGGAGTGATTTGCAAAGCGAATCGATGCGTGCCACCTGAACTCTGAGATCGCTGAACCTTTGAGGGCGGATTGGATAAGGCCCTTGAGTAGGGAGGGACCTCTGGAACGTCGGGGGTATCGGTCTAGATGACCCAGAGAGTACGTACCATGTACTAAGGTGGAAGTTCACTGCATGGGCGTTTCGTGGACAGGTTACTAAATTTAGTTACTGCTCCAATATACCTCTGTTCTGTACAACTTGAACAGATTCTTACCTGTGTTATCAGATAGTTCCCACGTTTGCCTGGTTGCCATTTCCGGACGGGGTAGGAAATATGTGGCGGTCGCGTCGCTGCGTCGCGCGCGCGCGTGCGGTTCCCTCGCTGCAACCAATGGGCATCTGCCGGAGCGCTTCGTCGTCTCACACGCCGGTGCGTCTGCCGTCCGACTCTTTGACCATGGGGAGGCATTCGAACACTCCAGCACTTACCGCAACGCATGCGCATGCAGCAAACGGTGGAAATCGGCGGCGTCGTGGCCACGGTCAAGCCACCAAAGGTGCCTCTTCTCTCTTGCAGCAAGGACGGAATGCGTGCTGACCACGTATCTGTATTGTGCGTCTGGCTCTAGTTTCCAGAGCTCGTACCGCGCGGGTACTTGCCGCGCGACCGCACGTACCCGCAAGAACTGCTGGGCCATTTGCGGTGGATGCTGCAAAAAGACCTGCTCCAGCAAGACATGTTTTTGATTGGGTTCGTGGGCTCTTCCTCTCTTTCTCTATGTCGATTCCTCATGCCATTGCGTGGTGCAGTCCGCCGGGCGCGTCGCGTCGACTGCTGAGCATGCGGTTCTGCGAGCTGCTGCAGCGCGAGGTCGAGTACATTGCCATCTCGCAAGACACGACCGAGTCGGATCTGAAGCAGCGGAGGGAAATCGTCGATAGCGCGGCGATCTTCACGGACCAAGCGCCCGTGCGGGCCGCTATCCACGGCCGCGTGCTAGTGATCGACGGTGAGGTCTTGCAGCAACTTAAAAACGAGTGTGTGGGATTGATGGGATGGATGCGTGTGGATGGACAGGACTGGAAAAGGCTGAGCGCAATGTGCTGCCGACACTCAACAACCTCCTGGAGAACCGGTGCGGGCCCGTTATCACTATGAGACCTACAGGGATGTACAGGACTGACGATGCGATTGCTTGTCTCTACGTGTTGGTGGCGATGCAGGGAGATGACGCTGGACGACGGTCGCTTCCTGATGAAAGCCGAGAGCTACGACGCGCTGCTCGCGGCCGGGTACGCCAAGAGCGACCTCCGCGAACAAAACCTCGTGCGCGTGCATCCCGACTTTCGCGTGATCGCGCTCGGTGTGCCCGTGCCGCCCTACCCGGGACGGACGCTCGATCCGCCGCTTCGCTCACGCTTCCAGGCGCGCAGTGTGCAACCGTCCTCGCCTGGCACGCAACTGGAGTCGCTCGTGTCGGTGGCGCCCGATGTGCCGCTGGCCATGCTCGAGAAGCTCGTGGGCATCCGCGAGGCCGTCAACACGATCGAAAGCATGCACGACGGCCTTTCGGGCGGCCCCCGCATGCCGCACTTTGACTTTCTCTCGCTGTCCCACTGTGCCCGAGTGTTGGAGACCTTCCCGCACGCGAGTCTGGCCAACACTGTGCGACGTGTGTTCCCCGTCACAAGAGAAGTGCTCGGCGTCAAGGCCGCGGCCAACGCAGACACTCTCGATCGCATCCTCAAGAAGTTCTCGTCTGGTCTCCAAGACTCGAACTATTCGATCGACGCGATCGTGAAGGAAGGCAGTGATGGACACCTCACCATCCGCTTTGGAAACGCTCTGGAGGAAGCTCATGCAGTGGCGGTGCCCTGTGGTACGGCGACGCCCCACACGGATCCGTTGAAAGGATACGTCGAGACGGACCCGCATTCCAAGACGTTGCTGAACATGATCCAGGACCATGCCGTGGGCTCGGACATGTGCATCGTGGGCCCAAAGGGCAGCGGTAAGTCGGACCTTGCGCGCCTCTTTGCGCATCGGCTCGGGTACGCAACGGAGCTCTTCAGTCTCTTCAAAGACATGACGGCGCGCGATCTCTTGCAGCGTCGTTCGACCGATACCAGTGGCAACACGCGATGGGAAGACAGTCCTCTCGTGCATGCTGCTCGCCGCGGCCACTTGGCCGTTCTGGATGGCGTGCATCGCTTGGGAAGCGATAGCCTCGGCGTGCTTCAACGGCTTGTGCAGGACCGGGAACTCGATCTTGCAGATGGCACGAAACTGCTCGCACAGTCCAAGTACGACGAGATTCTGAAGGCTAAGCAGGCTCAAGATCCATCGGTGACGGATCTCCCCGACGTGTTCCCCATTCATCCGTCGTTTCGAATCGTTGCAATCGCCGAGTCCGACGCGTCGTTGTCGCAGAAGGCCGCTGCGGCCGTGGCCTCGTCTGGTCGTGAGTCCGTCACGGCGTGGCTGAATTCCGACAGCATCGCCATGTTCACTTTCCATGCAGTTCCAACGCTGAGCAAGGTCCACCAGGAAGAGATTGTTCGGGCTCTTTATCCTCATCTCCCAGAAGAAACGACTCAGTACGTGCTTCTCTTGGGGGCTGGCTGGGGTGGCGATAATTTTTAACGAGCCGTTGTGATTTGCCAGAATGCTGCTCAACTTTACCGAAAAGCTCACGAAGGCCAAGAAAGAAAGTACCGATACCGAGCTTCTGTCGCTGAACCTCTCGTTGCGTCAGCTGCTGCGTGCGTGCCGTCGCCTGAATGCCTTCCCGCAACAGTCGCTGGAAGATCTCCGACCTTTGATCCACGATACCATGCTCACGCAGTTTCTCCCTCTTTCGTGTGGACGACTCGTGGACAAGCTGCTCACGGAATGTGGCGCCCCTCTTGGCCGCTCGGCGATGTCCGGCGCTAGTGCAGAGACGGTGGATGTAATCTGTCAGCGGGACGGACAGCTCATCATCGGCGATGTATCGTACCCGGTGAAGACTCCGCAGCACCCCGAGCTTGTGCCACAACCGCACTACTTCGATATTCCGAAACACACCAAGACGATGAAGGGCATGCTGCAAGATGTCGTCGCGGGCCAGAAGCATTTGCTTCTCATTGGGAACCAGGGCGTCGGGAAAAACAAGTTGGCCGATCGGTTATTGCAGCTTCTGCAGCAAGAGCGCGAGTACATCCAGCTGCATCGAGATGTACGTCCTAGACTGGTGTGTGGTCCTGTCGCACGTGATGGACTGACGGTATTTTGATTGTGCAGACGACGGTGCAAACGTTGACGCTAGCACCAACGCTCACGGATGGTCGCATTGTGTGGGAAGACTCGCCGCTCGTGCGAGCTGCCAAGACGGGACGGACGCTTGTTGTGGACGAAGCCGACAAAGCCCCTCTGGAGGTCGTTTGTGTGCTCAAGGGTCTAATCGAAGACGGCGAAATGCTGCTGGTAAGCGGGGTGTTGCTATCTCCTATCGGCTGTGGAGCACGGCTATATTAACGTGCGTATTTGAAGGGAAACGGAATGCGCCTCATTGATCCAAAAAAAGTGGCCGTGGAAGAGTGGCAGGATGAAAAGAACATCATCAAGCTCCATCCCGATTTCAGCATGTGGGTGCTGGCGAATCGACCGGGCTTCCCGTTTCTTGGCAACAACTTTTTCCGAGAAATCGGAGATGTCTTTGCAAGCCAGTAAGTCGAAGCACCATCGCCTTGCTACTGATTTGATCCTCTTAGCGATTAGGAACTGACGATGTGACATGTGCAGTGCCATTGACAACCCCGACGAAGCATCCGAGCTGGCGTTGCTCCAAGCCTACGCGCCGACCGTTCCGCTCGACATTCTTCGTCGCATCTGCAAGGCTTTCGCTGAGTTGCGCGAGCTGGTCGACAACGGAACGATCACGTATCCGTACTCGACGCGAGAGGCCGTCGCGGTCGCCAAGCATCTGGAAAAATTCCCCCAGGACGGCGTCACCTCAGTGCTGGTACGTAACTCGTCCCAATCTCGCTGGATTTTTTTTCCTGGTATGAACACGTGACGCTCCTATGCCATCACAGGAAAACGTGCTTGCTTTTGATGCCTACGACAAGAACCTGCGCAAGCAACTTTCGGAAGTCTTCATTCGGTACGCATTATGCTAATATGTGCTGAAGCCTGTGCGGCGTCTCATGCCTCGTTCGTTGATTTCAAATGAGCGCAGCCATGGCTTGGCATAGCTTGCTCCCTGCCGGGGGGGGCCTATCAAATGTGGTGGACTAATAGAGCTGTACGTTTGACTTGTATGTGCTGTTGTCTCCCGCGCACCACCCTTTGCAGAAATGGAATCCCGCTGCCGCCAACCAGCAGCGAACAACTTCGCATGAAAGTACAGCTGGCCGAAACGAAATCGCTGCCTTCATTCGAGCTCACGGAGACGTGGAACTGGACTCCCGCCAGCGAGCAGACAGTCGTGGATCTCGCCAAGCGCAAGCTTCCACCGTTTGCGTTTCAAAGCTCGCTGCAACGCCGCAAGATCCATTTCGATCCTGCAACCACGCGAACGTTTGGTGTGCAGCAGCACCGCGTGCAGAAGTTCACGGAAGAAGTTTCATCGTTCCGCGTCCCACTCAAGGCAAACCGCCAGCAACGAGCGCACGCCCTGACCGTCTTCCCGGACAACTCGGTTCACGGTATGCAGGGCCTCTCTTCCTTTGCAGGCGTTGGTATTACTTGCTCACTTGTGGTGTCTGCGTTGAATTAGTTCTCACGGCTAAACCCATGACACTGCACTCGTTCTCGAACTTCGAATCCATTGATCGGTAGGGACGCAACACCACGAAGGCCGAGTCCAATGGTCCACCAAACGTCTGATGCTCAAATGTGTTCCATTTCGGTAGGTCTCACAAAGTACTCGAGATTGAAGGTCAGTACATGCAATGGGAAAACAACCCTGTTCTGATTGGCATGCCGGACAAGCAAGAGGTCGGCATCTTCGTGCCGTCGACGGGACTGGGGCTTATTATCAAGCCATCAGATAATGGCGACGGACGCGCCGAGTGCTTTACGCTTCCGGATGGCGCGCTGGAAGGTCGTCAGCACCAGAGCGTGAGCGGCGCGGCGAATAAAGGCAAGCCTCGTCAGCAAAATCCGTTGACACAGTGGCTCACAGGATACTCGGGTCCAACTTGGAAAGTCGCCGTGTCCGATGACACGGCCAACCCTGGACTCGTCGTGCGCTACCAGCACGGTGGCTCCATCATCCAGTTTGTCGACTTTGGTGCCAACAAGTTTGTCTCGATCGATCTCGCTGGCGCCATGGCCAAGCAAAAGCATGCTGCGACGATCATGAATGTTCAAGCGGTGGGATCCAACAAGTGGCTCATTCGCCCCGCCGATTCTGACGCCGTGATCCACCTCGAGCGTCGAGTGGAAGACAATACGTTTGTGATTCACGACGCGGCGATCGTAAAGGACACTGGTGGTGCACAAACTCTCGATACGACGCAGTCCGTCTTCCCTACGGGCTCCGTCGCAATGGAATCCTCGCCATCATTCACGGCCACGCATCCGGAGGCCTATGTCCAACAATTTGAGACTCACGCGTCGGCCTTGCACGTGCAAAGTGCCCGCCGCCCGCCCGAGGAACTGCGGTGGGGGATCCACGGCGCATGGAGCATGAGTGACGGCGATATGGTCGTAAACGCGAGCGCGGGCGACACACTGCTGGATTTGGAAGTTACGAACCCCTTGGAGAAGACGACAAGAACGATCCCCATGAGCCGAGTTTCAGACAATGACACGTCGTCCAGATTGCCTCGTGTCGTCGGCGCCGCGGCGCTTGCAGACGAGAACCACTTGGCGACGCTGGACGACGAAGGTCTCGTGCGTGTGTGGCAACTCGACCACGGTGCCATCGAGGAGGAGCTCGCACTATGGAGGCAAATGTACGGCGTCAGTCTTGACGGTCTCGACATGAAGATCAACGGCACGGCGGTGGGCTCGCCTGAGTCGACGCCCAAGACCGGGCTCGATGCTCCAAAGTACGGCAAGGACGACCCCAAGAATGAACCGCACGTCGGCGGCAACACGTGGGCCGGCGGCACAGGCGGCTCGGACACGGCCGGTCTCGGTGGCCGAGGCGGGCCCTACCGTTTGGATAAAGGCCACCCCGTGCACCAAGTCTCGCAGGCCAAGAAAGATGAGGTCTCGGCAGACGCGCGCGCGAAGGCTCGTGCGATGGCCGAGCAGGCACTCGCCGAGCGGCTTCAAGAAATCAACATGACGGAGAAGGAGCACGCCACGTACGAGGCCTACTTTTCTCGCGTCGAGCGCGAGAGCTCGCAGCTGCGGTCCATCTTGGACAATCTCGAGTCGTACGACCACGAGCGCAGCTGGCTCAAGCACCAGTCGAGTGGCGAGCTGGACGATGCCAAGCTCGTCGATGGCGTCACGGGTGAACGCCTCGTGTTTAAGCGCCGCGGCACGAGCGACTCGCCGTTCCAGACCATGCACCAGACGAAGCCCAAGCGCATGCTCTTTGTCATGGACGTGAGCGGGAGCATGTACCGCTTCAACGGCCAAGACCAGCGGCTCGAGCGCATGCTCGAGACGTCGCTCATGATCATGGAGAGCTTTGCCGGCTTTGAAGCCAAGTTTGACTATGCGATCATGGGCCACAGCGGCGACTCGCCCAATATTCCCTTTGTCGACTTTGGCGAGCCACCGGCCAACCGCAAAGACCGGCTCAAGGTGCTCCAGCGCATGGTGGCACACACGCAGTACTGCATGAGTGGCGACCACACGGTCGAGGCCATCGACGAGGCCGTGCACCGTGTCATCGAGCAGGACAGCGACGACTATTTCGTCTTTGTCGTGAGCGACGCGAACCTCGACCGGTACGGCATTCGCCCCAAGCGCCTCGGCCAAAAGCTCGTCACGGATCCACGCGTCAAGGCCCATGCGATCTTCATCGCGTCGTTTGCCGATGAGGCCGAGCGCATTATGAAGGAACTGCCCAGTGGCCGTGGCCACGTGTGTCTCGACACGACCGAGCTGCCACGCACGTTCAAGAAGATCTTCACGTCGGCCTTCAACCAGTAGAGATGGGTACATTGGCTGTTCTTAACTGACCGTTAGACACATAAAAATACCGGTTTCTAGCAGTACTTGCCCGCCGATCTTTTGGTAATGGTACCTTCGCGCAACCTTCGCGATTGGATATCCTTTTCCTTGGGGGAGCTTTTCCC
The DNA here is from genome assembly GCA_023335925.1 of Pythium phragmitis. Classification (NCBI taxonomy): domain Eukaryota; phylum Oomycota; class Peronosporomycetes; order Pythiales; family Pythiaceae; genus Pythium; species Pythium phragmitis. Next base: position 16,608 of record JAADVZ010000109.1, on the reverse strand, counting down.
ACCTGAAGGAAAGCTGGCAAACGCGAAGCGCAATCGACGGACTCCACGACCAAGATCTCACGCTCGTAGCGCGGTACGGAGAACGCGTAGACGGCGCATTGGTCTATAGTCTGATGCGCCGAGAAGTGGAGATGCTGGTGATGAGCTGTGTGCTGACGAGACGATGCCTGTGGCTGGTGGTGTGCTGCTGACCAGGGAGAAGAACTGATCACACGATGAGCAGCACTGGCGCAGGTGTACGTGATCTAGCGATTACTACCGCTATCCATTGTCCCCTCAGTACTATCGTATACTCACTCTATCTGTTGGTATGTGTTCACACAGTACGATTTCTCGGCGGGCACGTTCTCGCCGGAAGGCCGCATCTTCCAGGTCGAGTACGCCAAGAAGGCGGTAGAGAACAGTGGGTGCGTGGGCGTTTGTCATGCGCGAACGTGAAGTGAACGACTGCTAACATAACGAGTGGGTAATGACAGCACGACGATCGCGATCAAGTGCAAGGATGGCGTGATCATGGCCGTCGAAAAGACGCTCATCTCCAAGATGCTCGTGCCGGGCACGCACCGCCGCGTGTACGCAATCGACCGCCACATTGGGTTGTCGATGGCCGGTCTCGTCGCCGATGGCCGCCAGCTCGTGAACCGCGCGCGCGAAGAAGCGCTCAGCTACAAGAAGAACTATGGCAGCGATGTGCCGCCGCACGTGCTGGCCGAGCGTATGGGCCAGTTTGTGCATTACTACACGCTCTACGGCTCGGTGCGTCCGTTTGGCGCGTCCATCATTCTTGCCGGTTACGACGTCGACGAGAAGAAGACGACGCTGCACATGATTGAGCCGTCCGGCGTGACCTACGTACGTACTGATGTGAACATGGACTCGGCTTCGTGAGCAGCTCTCTGACATTGATGCTGCTTGTTGTAGAGCTACCGTGGCTGTGCGATCGGCAAGGGCCAGCAGGCGGCCAAGACAGAGATCGAAAAGTACAAGCTCTTTGATCTGACGTGCCGTGAAGCTATGAAATACGTTGCCAAGATGTACGCTTCCGTTGGGGACCCTGTAGGCGATTCATGAAGTGCTGACGTTTTTATTTGTTGCGTCCAGCCTGCACACGCTCCACGACGAAGTGCGACACCCGTTTGAGCTCGAGATGAGCTGGTTGTGCGAAGAGACCAAGTGGCAGCACCGCCTTGTGCCCGACAACCTCCGCGACGAGGTCGACCAGTGGGCCAAGCAGGCCATCGAGGACGAAGAGATGGCCGACGACGACGACGAGTAAACACGGCTCGCTCCACGCTCTCTTCCGTCGCAGGTCTAGTGCAGAGAATCTACAGGACGCTTGCCTGTACATGAACGGACTCGATACTCTGAATATGAAGACGGTGGAGCTTTCTTCCCGATTTTGCATGTCACTACGTAGTCCCTCGAATTAGTGCCCGCATGGACCTATGTTTGTATTGACGAGGTGGCCTTCTGGCTCAAGGTTCTTTTTCCGACGGGTATGGTCTTGCTGAGACGGAGTTTGGGTAAATTACATTTGTTGAAGTTGGCGAGGAAAGGGAATCCATCGAATGCTGGTTGAAGGGCGGGCAGGAAGGAAGGCGCCTTCCCTTCATCACCGACTGCTGACTTGCTGCTGTCTTCCCAATTTAAGCCTCGTAAGGAGGATGCGCGCTCGGAGAATGACTGGCTGTCGACTGCGCTGTCTGTCAGGGTTGTCAATAAACACCGTTGGAATACTACTCTAGTACAGACAGACAGACTGCCGTGATCATGAACAGCAACGAAGGATCTGCAATGTGGGACAAGTTGCGCGAGTTCGCAGCCAGCAATGCTGGCCGCCGCATAGGTGATGGGAATGAAAACAAATGGAGATCAATTCATAGTTTAAGAACACTCACACCTTTGCAGATAATAGATACTGGAGCGGTGGCACACGGCCGCTTCCAGGCAAACATGAACATGCCCATGCAAGTGGTATTCCACTCATTCGTATTGTTGTGTCCATCACGGGATGGATTGAGGACACCGCGGCGGCGCGGCGATGATGTCGGGAACGCTCCAAAGAAATAAATTAGGTGGCGGGGGAGGCGTGCGGCGTAGTAGTAGTACAGACGTGGACAACACAACTCGAGGGCTTCACCCTTGGTTTCGAGAGCGCGACGACAGAGGAGAACTCGATTTCAATGGCACGCGATGGCGTCGTCCGAGGCGTACGCATAGCTGCCGTTCTTGCGGGTGTACGTAGTCGTCGTTGTCGTCGTCGTTGACGCGAGTCCGTTCGCTCGTGCGCGGCCCGCAGCGCGCATCGCGCCCATGCGGCGCTCCATGTCTTTGTACATGATGACGCTCCATTTGCACTCGCCCGAGCAGTAGCACTCGTCTTGGCCATTGTCGACCGACTGCAGCGAGAAAAACGACACGCCGCAGTTGTCGCAGAGCAGCGGCAGTCCCGACACGACGCTCGCGCCGCGCATCGACCGCCGTCGGTAGTGCACGTAGCGGTACTCGTACTCCGCGTCGTCGGGCTCGTCGTCGTCGCCGTCAATGTCAATATCAATGACATCTTCGCCTTCGTCTTCTTCGTCGCTAATGTGTGTATCAGAGGCCGAGAGACTGCGGCTGAGCTGGAGCTTGGCGTCAGTACGCCGCGAGTCGTAGCAGCGCTGCCAGTACTGCGCGACCTGCGCGAGCCGCTGGTCGGTAGCGGGAGATTCCGGGGCATCGTCAGTCACCATATTCGCGCTGGTGTCAATGACCGAGAGAAATGGAGAATGAGAAAATGATTGCGCGGGATTTTATTTTTCTGGACGAGGTTCCCAAGGGAACCGAGTGTGTGAACTTCAGCGCATCCCGCCGGGAAAAAAGAAGGAAAAAAAACGAGCCCTGTCGCTCTCGGCGGCCCACGCCACTTGCCGTACAACTCATACAGTAAATAGTGTTTGTTTCCTTTTTGCCGCGCTTTTGTCGAGTAAAAGAACAAAAAGGCGACTCAGACCGAACCACAGAAGAAGCTGCCGAGACTTCAGGATCCGAAAGTACAGTACACATGTTCCCGTCGTACTTCAAGCAAAACGCCCTGGTCTGGTTGTTCCTTTTTTTCGATGATCCAAGCGAGCTTGAAGGCAAACACGCACAATCTGGCTACGTTATACTTGAAGTAAGTGAGTGAGAGTTTGTTCTTTTTTCACGCGATGGATGCCGTTTCCATGGGGACAACGTCAGTTCTTGGGACCGCAGCCAAATGGGGTCATTCGGATGCGGTACAGTACCGGTACATTTTCGTCGTCCAACGACCACAATAAAACGCCTGTGAACGGTCGCCGTGCAAGGATTTTAAGTCCCGTTAGCCAATGGACGCGCCACAGCCTGAGCAGATGCTCATATGGATTCACTGGAAGAGCGACTGTGATGGATGGCGTTATTTCGAAGCGATCTTTTCACATTGTCACAATTACGAACCAGCCCGTCACATGTCGGTAGGGACAGCCACATCCTCCCCACCCTTGCAACCCTCCACCAGGATCCGTACCGCACCCTAAAGATGGAGGTTATCGAGCTCGTGACTCCTCGCATCAGCGTAATCATAGGACAAAGCTTCGAGCGGAAGTTGGATACCTACTTTGGCGCTGTGTTTGATTCCACCAGACCGCAGCGGATAAAGCTGAAAGCACGCCTCAAGTCTGTCGCACATGCTCATACGTTTTCTCATGTTTCTATTTTTCTCTGCGGCATCTGGCGTCACCAGTGGCGACCCCGGATGCCAAAAGAAACAATGCTCCCTGTCCACTGTTCATCCCATCGTGCACATTTCGAGGTCTCCACTGTCACGCGAATGGCGTGACAGTGAAAGCTCTGCGTCTTAAAAGAAACTCTCGAAAACAAGTCAGAATACATGTATATAAGAACTACTGACTTGTTTCTTCCACGTGAAATATAGAATGATCGTCAACAGTCACCCGCTGCTGAGATGAATTAGGTGATTCCGTGGCAGGATGCATGGAAGGAATCGTGAGATGAAGCTGTGACGCGTTGGCTCGATCCAATCACCTATTGCCAGCGAGCGACATGTTGCTGGAACATCAGTGACGCGTCGAAGGAGATAACGTCTCGTTGGGAGATCTGCCACCTTTGAACTCTGGCTTCAAGAAGCCCTTCTTGAATCTGTTGAATCACGTCACTCCCTGTGCGTCATGGCCGAATTCGCCATCATGCCAGTGCCAACATCAGGACTCAGAGAAACCCGCCAGGCGGCATCCGAACAGTTCTGCCGTTCCGAGGCACGCATACTGAAGTGTTCGGTTCCACACTTCTACTGAGTACGGTTCCCAGTTCTTTGTGGACACCAAAGCTTCTTCAACAAGCCATGTGACTGCAACAAGCCGTGTGACTGAATGATTATGTTCTTTGTTGAACTTGGTCGTGCCGCCTCTGGAGCTCGTTGGAAGCCTTGTGGGCGTTTTTTTCTTTACGTGCGTTTGGCGAACTTGGCCGACTTGGCCAGCGCCGCATGCTCGTCCACAAGCTGCGCAGTGCGGCGCAGAATGGAGTCGCGATACTGCAATATAGAAAGCATTTAGACCATGGACACCAACAGAATGCCAACAGAAATCGACTTCGGCAATACCTCATGGAACGAGATGGTCTGGGCGCCCTCGTCGAGCTGCTTGCCGAAATGGAGCTCCATCTCGTCCTCCATCAAATCGCCATACTTGAGGTAGCTACACAGCACGTCATCTCCATCAGGAGGTTTGGTCCAACCCAACAAAGTCAGGCGTCTCATCACGTACAAGATTTTGAGCGCGTCGTCCAGCGCGATCTATTTGACCATCCATGTGAGATATCATTGATTGATGGGCCTAACGCGCCAACATTGATTGATGGGGCATTAACGGAACGTTACCTTGCCCGAGCACGTCTTGTCAAACATGAGAAAGCACGTGAGGAAAAAGATCTCGCACGGTTCGAGCCCCGTGCGGTCGCTGCGTGCGCGCACGTAACTGCGCTCAAATTCATCGTACGAGATCATACCATCTAGATTATCGTTGATCTCCCAGATGAGCTCTTCAATCTGCTGGCGCCCGTGGGGAAGCGGACACCCGAGTCGGTCGTACACGTACTGCAGCGACGCTGCGTCAATGTGGTACCGAGAGGTGACGGCGTCCCGGCTGTTAACGGCCTCGTCCTGAAGCGTCGCCAGGTACTTGGCCCGCTCGCACGCGTACTGCGCGTGCTTGGCCTCATTCTCGCTGGCGCTCTTGCCTTGCTTTGTACTGCCAGGTGCATTCTGCAGACTCATTGATCAGTCGAGATTTCAGTGCGTCATGCGGCGATCCATACCTCTGCGATATGCTTGGAGCAGAGCCTCTCGGTCAATTTCTACGAGCCCATTTCATCAGCATTCAAAATCGAATACAAACGTGCACTGCGTCATGAAACACGCACCTGCAGCTTTTCTTCAGTGCGCTGTAGAGGGAGATCAAATGCCAGCCGACGGAACACGCGGCGTAGCTGCAGCTGCTCTTCGATGGTCTTATCGCCGCCGCTGCTTTCTGTGAGAATCGCCATTGTGCTTTTGCCACAGCACTTGTAGAAATGATGTGGGAGAGAACACTCCTACGCTATAAAAACCGATCAATAAACGACAACCGGAGAATAGAGCTCCGTTAACGAGACGTCGCAGTGAATTCTATTTAGGAGAATGGAAGATGCTCCAGCGGCCAACCCCTCGAATCTTACTCGTAGTCGTCACCCATGTCTTCATCTTTCGGCTCCTAATCATTCCAAAGCAAGAGACTCCGAGTGAGTTTGGAACCACAGACCAAAAGGGCAAGCAACTGGGTGCGTACGCGAGGCTCGAGATCTTCACCATAGTTGATCGCGTGGTCCACGTGCATGAGCACGGTCTCAATGCTCTCTTCTCGAGTGATGTTCATTGGCACAAAAGCGACCATGCTAAAGTCATTGATCTAAGCACATCACCAGCGAAGAGACGTCAGTTTTCCTGGGGACGGACTGACCATCACGATTGGTAGACACACGTACCACGTTGCAGATCGCTGTGCTGAGAGGTCGCCACTTTGGGTCGGTCGAGCTCGCAAGGTTTTCCAGTAGGTAGCCAGACGATGGGTCGAGATACTTGGTCAGTTCTTTCTCGTCGACGAGGTCGCACTTAGTCAGCACGTTAATGTGCGGAAGCTCGAGCTGGACCATGGCCGATAGTGAGCAGAGCACACCCGAGATGAACTTGGTCGGATCGGAAATAAATAACGAATCGATCTGTCGGTGAAACAGTAGTTAGTTCACGGAGGTCCATCTCACTGAACCCGTAAAAGTCGTACGAGGTAGACTCCGCAAATCGAGAACCCCCAGTCTTTCAATGCCTCGCAGAGCTGCTTCATCACCGGCAAATGCGTGTAGAGCTCAATCTGACCTGAGTGTTCACAAGAGATCCGTTGCATTAGATTGGAGACTTGAAAAGTCACAGTTCTCAAGCATGGATCACCGTACCAGGGCAGTCGAAGATGAAGTAGTCGTCGTCGTTGTACTCCGTCAGCAGATCTTGCAGCCAGTCAAGGTTCTGAACGAGGTACCTGAGCACGATGCACGTTAGCGCCCACTGGTCCGCGAAAGGCATAAATACTGTAACACTCGATAATCAGCTCACTCCATGCAGTAGACGAGCCCGCCGTTGGGGCCGTAGCCGAGTTCCTCCATGACGTCTTCGACGCTGATCAAATCACGGATATCTATAATGCACATGGCACCCACCCACAGTCAGTATCGCGATTAGCCAACCCACCATACACAGAAGCATCCTCTTACCAAACGCGACGGGGTACTCGAAATGGTCGGCCGCTGGGTCGAGGTTCACGACGTACGTCATGCGCCCCGACGCCGCACAGAACTCGTGCATATTGTTGCAGTACGTGGACTACAACAACAGAGTCCACAATATCAGTACCCCCACATTATACCTACGAGATAGTCATTCGATGAGGCGCATACCTTGCCCGTGCCCGCCGGGCCCATGACCAACTGACAGCAGCGCATCGTGCTTGAGCCGCTTGTTCTTCCAAGCGCTTTTCGATGGTGGCAGCGTTTGAGACAAAGGCCATCATTCTGAGAAATACTGCATGCGACAAAACTATAAGACTCGATGGAAATACCACCCCCGGTGGCACCATAGAATCCCATCCATTGAAGTTGCAGGGTGCCGGAAACGCCATGAGCGGCAACGCGTCGCCGCCCATGGGTCTCTCGCCCACGGAGCTGGATACCTATGCGCAGTACGCATGGTATGTGGGCGCCTTCCTTTATCCCACAATGCTATCCTCCCGTCGTGTAGATGTCTAAACCACTCTCTATCGTTTTCACAGGTTGAGCGGCCGCGTCAGCGAGGCAATCGACCTCTACTCGGACCTCGCGCGGCTCTACCGGCGCTCACCGCACGTGCATTTCAAGCTCGGATATCTCTACCTCTCGCTACAGGACAACGTCTCGGCGGTGAAACACTTCACGCTCGAGATTGAGCGTTACGGCGACGACGTCGTCGAGCCGGCGATGCCTGTCGATTCCCCTTCACCGAGTGCTGAGCACGTACAACCGCAGCAGCAACAGCAGCAGCGCGCGTTTCTGTTCTGCACATACGCTGGACGAATTGATGCACTAACAGCGTTGGGCGAGTCGAGCAAGGCCGAGCTCGACCAGCTCTTCCTCGCGAACCGCGACGGCAACTCCAAGCCTGTGCTGTTGGCCATGGGGCGGCTCTATTCTCGGTTCGGCATCCTTCAGCGCGCCGACGCGTGCTTTGAAAGGTACGCCGCACTCGACAGTCACGATTCTGAGTATCTCGTGGAGCACGCCGAGCTGCGGCTCGCACAGCGGAGACATGCGCTGGCCGCATCCATGTTTGAAAAGTGCCGCCACCACACCAACTCGGTCTCTCCAACGTACCATCGCGCGTTGATCGGGGAAGGCGCAGCGCTCATACGGCAAGACAAGCTACAGGATGCGGTCATTCTGTTGCTGCAGGCGATGAATACGCTACGTAACACAATCCGTACGACGTTGAGCCACCCGTTCACGCCCACACAATCTACTGGCGTCGCCGTCACGGACCATACCGCCGAGCTGGTGCATCTGTACCATCGCGCGACCAACATGTATGGCGGCCTGTGCTTGATGAAAGGTGAGCTGAAGGCCGCGCTTGACACGTTTTGCTCCATCTTCCAGCCAGACTCAGCGTTCACAGAGATTGTGCCGTTCTACTTGCCGACTATGTGTCTCGTTCCGGGAACCAAGAATCACAACGGAGAGACTGTCGACTCGACCAAGATGTCGTCCAAGAATGTTGCCGAGTCTATTCGCCACTTAAACGAACTCGAGTGGCGGTATGGTCCAGATCCGTGTCTCTACTTCCATCGAGCTAACTTTCATCGTGCGACGGGCGAGTTCGAAGCGTTTGTTCACGATCTCTCGTTAGTAGAGAGCATGGATCCAGGGTTTTTGACCAAGTACATCAAGCGCGATTACTTGGGCGACTTCTTGGATATGGAGACCATCTCTTGGATACCGACCAAGCTGGTCGAGGCAATTCACGAAGCGTTGGAGCGAAATGAATACCGTCTGCGTCCGGCAACGATAGCAGCACCTGCCGTTGGTGCCACTACAAGTGGCAGCCCGAAGCAGAAGGCCAAGAACGGAAACCCTCAGCTGCAAAAGCAGAGATCGTTCAGCGACGTGGCCATGCTTCTTTATCTTCGCGAGCGCGATAAGAAGAACAAGGCTGGTGATGATGCGTTTGCGCAAGTTTACCAACTGGACGTCTTCAGGCGGCTACCTGAATCGAAACGACGAGCTGGCCAACTCAAGCTGCTGGAGCTGGCGCAATGGGAAGGCGTCATATTCGACGATGTTTATGCTGACTCCGACAAGTCTGCGGATGAAGATCAATCCCAACAAGACTTTATTCGCACCTCAATCGCTGCCAACAACAATCACCCATGTGTCTTCATGTTCGCCGGGATGATCGCGTTGGAGCAATGTGACGGGGATGCTGCGAGCAAGCACTTCACGAGAGCCATCGATCTTGTGGAGAAGGACACATCTTCAAACCCACAACCGCAAGCATCCTCTTCGTCCCTCTCGCAGCGCTGGTCCCAGCAACTGATGCTACGTGTCAAGTACTACTCCCTCGTGTGGAGAAGCATGACGCACAGACTTAGAATCGAGATGGAGAAGGCCGTTGAGGATCTGAATGTGGCTGCTGCTGTGCCACTCGGAGGTCATCAGAGTGGTGCTGATGACCCACTCCTCGTTGTACAGAGGACCCTAATCATGCTCCTCAATGGGCACCTCAAATCTGCCTACAAGCTTCTTCGCGTGCTGAAAAAGAGTCTAAGGCTTGCACGACGGAATCGATTGTCATCAGGCGTCCCAGTCACAAGCGAGGCGCTGGACGTCATTGACATGTTCAGCTGCGCTGGCCTCAACTGCTTCCACTTACTGCCACTGCAGGTCCAAAAAGAGGCGTTTCGCGTGGCGAATGCACACGCAGCAAACGCACTGAGCGTCCATCAACGAGGTAACGGCACGTCCGCTGAGCTCAATGAAAGAGAAAAGGCAGAAGAAGAGAAAGAAGAACGAGAGGAAGAAGCGACGGCCATCTCGATGGTCAAGTACGCACTCACGAAAAAGGCAGTCCCCCAAACGGAGATGCTCGACAAATTCTACGAGTCAGGGCTACTGAAGCTAGCGGTCACGGGGAGCATCTCTCAAGTCATCCCCTTCTTCCAGGCCGTGCTCTCGATTGATGAAGGCTACCTTCCACCAACAAACTTTGCGAGCTTGGAAATTTTCAAGTGCAAGGAACAAGAGTTCATGGAAGAGAAGCTCTTCAACTGCTTTGTGAGATTGGGCAAGAGATCCAAGTGGCTCGACAAGAGAATCAAGTGGCGATTTGAAGCGCTTATCGATGCAAACCTCGCGCACGCGTACCTACCAAGTGATATGGAGACCCTCTGGCATCGATCCCGATTACTGCAGGGCCAACGCAATTACACCGCTGCCATCAACGACTTGAACGACTGCCTGCAGCTCATGGCCGTCCACTTTTCGTGGCAGAAGGGCAAAAAAGGTGAGAAGGCAACCTTCGGAAACGAAGCTAAGCGCACGCAATGGCTTCAGTTGCAGCTCGAGCGTGGGATCCTGCAGATGGAGCTACACCGATGGGACCACGCAGTTGACGACTTGACCATGGTCATTGCCCAATCTGGGAAGAAAACTGTTGCGCTCCAAGCCGGTGCCCTTGAGGCTCGTACCAACTGCCTGGTTCACATGAGGCGGTACGGCCACGCGATCCACGATCTCCAGCACTTGCTGTCTCTTTCCAAGGAAGCCAAAACTCTAAAGAATGCAAGCATCGACAATATGCGTCGTCGTGAAGATCGCATGCTCAACTGTGTATTGGTGGGAAACCTCTATTGCCAGCTTGCAGTGGACCAAATGAAAGCCGGCTCGGCGCTCGCTCGGAAGACTGCAGTCATGTCGTTGAATCCGCTTTCCATGAAGCAGACCAAGCTCGCCCACGTCAGCATGGGGCTCATCACGCGAGCGGGGGAGTATTACGATGACGCCGAAGCGATGGTTCCCGATCACTTTCTCGTCCACTACTTTCGAGGCCGCATGTACGCGCTCTCGGGACAGTCTCAAATGGCGACGAAAAGCCTCACGCAGTGCCTTCGACTTCACAGCATGTTTTTGCCCGCATTGTTTCTTCGCGGCTGCATCTACGCGCAGGAGAATCTGTTCGTCTTGGCGCTGGCCGACTACTACCGCGTCCGTCACCGCATCGCAACGTACCCTAATCTCCACACAAGTATTGGCTATTGCCACTTGGAGAGAGGCAGCCTTGTCAAGGCCGTTGAGTCGTTTACGGAAGCGATACTGCAGCGCAACGATGATACAGATGCACTTTACATGCGAGGCTGTGCACTGCAAGAGCTTATGGTGCTGGAAAACGCACTAAAAGATTTCAATCAAGTTGTGAATCTCAAGCCAGACTACTACCGAGCGCACTACCAACTCGCGGTGTGCCAGATTCTGCTCAAAAACTATAAGTCCGCGATTCAAGCGATGAATGCCGTTGTTCGACTACAGCCAGAGTGGCGAGACGCGTGGATTCTCCATGGATATGCTTGCTTTTGTGCGGCACGGTTCGAGACAGCGGCGTCGTCCTATGGGTCCGCCATCTCGTTTCCCGATACGAGCGAAGGAACCAATCGATCACGCCAACAAGACTCAGCGTTGCTTTTCTTCCGCGCCGTGTGCTATATGCAATGCGGAAAACTCACGGCGGCGTTGGTCGATCTGGACCTCGCACTCAAGCGCGATAACGAAAACTATGTGGCGTTTCTCGCCAAGGCCTTTTGCCTGTCACAGACAGGAGAACGTGCTCGCGCGACGCAGACGTTGGCACACTGCCTGCCGCACTACAAGCAGATCAAGCTGCCACCCGCATCCGAGGTGTTCGAGAGCGAGCGAATCAAAGAGCAAATCAAAGCCGATGCTATCCGAGATAGTGTGCTTGCCCAACCTGGCGTAGCGTTGTTGCCACTGAGCGTCAACGAAAAAGGCTCATCAACAACGACCGCTACCGCAGATACGCTCTTTCGTCATCGCAAGTTTGTGCGCGACTGCGAGCCCAAGCAAATCATGCGCCCAATCTCCTTGGTATTGGGAGAACGGCGGACGTCGTCGACAAACCCATTGGATGGACGATATACGTCAATGTCCCCAAGCAATCTTGAGAGAAAGTCATCATCGGTGGTGCAGACCACTCAGGAAGAGGGCTCCCCAAACTTGCGGAGATTCTCAACTCTCACTTGTATGCCCAGTGTAGACCCGACTGAGGAGCCCGTCAAGGCGCGAGCTAAACAGGCACTTCGCTCCAAGTTTCTCCGCGCCATAAAGAAAATCACCTTTCAGTATCGTGTGTTGAAAGCACTGGAAGACGCGACGAGTTCCAAGTACAAAAAGAGCCAGGCACTGACGCGAGCACTGACCGAGACCTTGCGACCTCCGGACCGGGTGCCGTGGCCGAAGGGCACCTTGACGTCGCGGATCCTGCTGTGGGCATTCAACGAGTTTGGCATTCACCACACAAATGAGCGAAGCGTGGACGATGCGTTGCTGGCGTTCACACTGGCGATCCAGTCGCATCCGCGCAGTAGCGCCACGCACTTCAACCGAGGCAACGTCTACCTGCAGATGAGCGTGTACCACTCAGCGATCAGTGGTTACCAAGACGCAGTCGACGAAGAGCAGGACTGCTTTCGAGCACAGAACAATATGGGCGTTGCGCTCTACAAGATGAAGCGCTTTGACGAAGCCCACGAAGCATTCGCCACGGGACTGCACCATGCAGAAGACCGCAAGGAGCGCGCCATCTTGATGTACAATCTGGGCGCGACGCTGCAGGCTCTCGAGCGGCCCGACGAGGCACTCGATTTCTACCAACAAGCCATCGCACTGGACGCGTCCCGCACCGAGTTTTTCAACAATCGAAGTGCCATTTTGCACCACCAAATGCGGTACGCGGTCGCACTGGAAGACTACAACCGAGCATTAAGACTGCAGCAGCCGCCATCATCTCCAAATGGACAGCTCGCTCCGACGCAGACGCGGAGCGACGAGGGAAACGGCGTTGCTGCACGACTGAATCGCGCACAACTCTACATCGCGATGGGCAACTGTACGCTAGCGTTACGCGACCTCACTATTGTGGTCAAGACCCTCACGGAGATGCGAGATCGCATGCCCCGCGAACAAGGGCGTGACCTTACTCGACCGTTTACAACGGCCGATACTGAAGCGAAGCTGGAGAGCCTCGATGCGGACATCCGGTTTACATCGGACCTATTGGCGTTCAGTCGAAAGTGGCGCGCGGCCATGCGGATTGCCGTCAAGGACTTTTTGTTTGCTCTCCACGCGCTCCCGTATCTCTCCGAATTCGAGTTCTCGCCACTCTTTGGACCAGAACTGGTGCGACTTCAGGTGGAAGAAGCCGATAGAATGTATGCAACTGAATTCAGTGAAGATCCAGTGGACTCCGACCGGCTCCAGTTCGTACCTCTTCCAATCCAAGACCATTCATTCTTTGACTTCGAGAGGGAATTTGGCCACTGGATTGTCTCTGATGATGTTGAGGATCCGAACGAAGCTGCCGATCTGGAAAATCAAGTACATGTGCGAGCAAGCAAGTGCGACCAGTGGACGAAGCCGTATAGTTCGGACGTGAGAGACGCCCTGCGGTATGCACGCCAAGGCAACTTTCAGTATGCATCTCGTTCGCTGCTGCGAGCTCACTACAAGACGACACTGGACTCACACGACGAGTATCTGCTGCTCGCGTGGCGTATCCAAGTGACTTTACGGATCGAGACGCCGGAGGAAGGCACCGACTACGGCTTAGCGAAGGCGATCGCGATTCTCCGTGAATTTCTTGAAGAACGCAGGCCGCCGGAGGAAATCGGCAATGATCAAGACCAAGTTGTCGAGGCAAACGCATCGACCCGTCGCCCACAGATCCAAGGTAGCAATGACCCCGATGAAGACGATGAGCATGCCGAGTGGCGATCGCAACGTCGTGTGATCCGCGCCGACTTGTTCACACTTCTTGGTGCACTGTGTCAACTAAATGGCGAGTTGTCGGAAGCGCGTGTCAGTTTCCAGCGTGCGCTGCGTGTTCGAAGTGATCATGTGATTGCCATGCTTAATTATCTCCAGCTCAGTGTTGTCATGGGCGAGTACGAAGCTGTGCTTGACGCCAGTCTCCAGTTACTCGATATTGTTGTTAACCACGGGAACGCGACGACGATCACAAAAGAGAGCCGTCGCCCGAGTGGTGCGATGAGAGTTTACCCAGGCCTGCTCAACGCCAACCGGTCGCTCTTTTCAATGCTTCCGTCCGTTGCCCCGGGCTTTGTCCCCGCCGACGTGTGTGCCTTTGCCGTTCAGATGCTATCCCTGTTGAAAGAGTATCGGGGACTCGTGTCGGCTCAGATCCAAACCAACACGGCCAACATATTTAAGGTACAAGGAGGAATCGCTCACGTCGTCCAGCAATTGCGCTGCGTTGCATCCAAGCAAGCCAAGGAGCAAGCAGCGTTAGCGAGTGACGCATCATCCTCCACTCCGGTCGACTTGACAGCTTTTAACCATACGCTTGAGCAGTACCACGACAAGATCCGCCTGGATCCGACGCAGTTTGCCAACGCGCCCGACTTTGACGAATTCTATGCAACGTTCCAAGCGCAATTTGCCGAGCTTTGTGACGAAGTGGCAAAGACGCTTCCGATTACTAGTAGAACAGAGAGCGAGGACAATCAAGACCCGTTACCCGCGGTTGACGATGTCCAAACAAACGAGACAGGCAACAACCAAGACACGGACGAGACGATCGAAGCGTTTTTGGCAACTCTTGATCGTGGCCGACGCGAAAGCACGAGGCCTCAGCCTCGGCCACTGTCGGCCCTTCACGCAGGCTCGACCACCACTAGCTCTGCACCTCTTCGCCCGCAGCGTCCAAACACTGGTCCGAGCAATTCTTCTCGTCGACGCCATCTGCCATGATGTCGTGGAGCCCAGCGAAACAACATGCTATTCTTCTTAGCCTGGCTCCAATCCCAACTCCAACGCGTCAAGAGCCTACTGCACACTCTTTACCACTTCTGTCTTGACGTAGTCGACGCCAAGATTGATCGTGAACGAAGACCCGTCCACCGTGCGTGTCGCCACAAGCGGCAGAATTATGGGTGTGCCCTGCGAGATAAACATCTTGGCAGTAACACTCGCTTCGCTCAGCGTAGCGACATAAAGAAGCTGGCCCTTGAAGACACCGACTTCAACGTCCAACAAATCGGTGTTTCCATTGGCGGTGCTGCGTCTGATCGAGATCGTGGGAAAGTACTTTCCGGATTTCGTCGCGACGTACGTGCCCACGAGTGCATCACCCTCTTCTGCCGTAAGCGAGAGATGCGGCGGATGCTTCCAGAAGCGGAAACCGCAGCGCGGACCGCCAGGAAACGGCGGCTCGAGTTGGTCGGCCGCGCGCCACTTCTTGAACTCAAAATCCAAAATACGTTTGGGCACATCGAGGAAAATGCCGGCGACGTACGAGCGGAAATGGTCCAAATAGTACGACGCGTGGGGTTCCGGTACTTGCGTGTTGCCCATAAAGATCACGGCGAGCTGTTGCGCCGGCAGGAACCCCGTGCGGGTCTGATGGGCCACCACGTCGCCGCTCTTGTCAAAGTACGCGTGGCCCCACAGCACACTGCCGATAATGTCGATCGCGTACCCGGCCGAGACGGTCGCGCCATCCGGTTCATAGTGGAAGCCCATCTTGCCAAAGAACGTCATGAGCTCCCCCGACGCCAGCACTTTGCCCGTGACCATCTCAGCGATCGTGGACGGTGACTGCAAGAGCGTAACATTGCCCACGCGGCCCTTGTTGAGGATGAGGCGAAGGAACGTCGCCATGTCAGCGGCACTGGCCACCACCGAGCCGGCGGCGTCGTAGCCACTGATGCGTGTGGGCGAGAGCTGCATCTCGGGCGCCGTCGCAACGTCATACGGTCCAAGGAGTTCCTCCCCGTCGCATGCAAAGTGGCCTTCGTTGAGTGCCTCTTTGCGGAGTGTCTCGGGTACTTCTTGCGCCGAGGCAAACGTGTGGTCCATTCCCAGGGGCTTCCAAATCCGCTCGCGCAGAAACGTGTACCACGGCGTCCCCGTGACGCTTTCAATCAGCTGCCCCAAGATCACAAAGTTGACGTTGGCGTACTCGGGCGTCTCGCGCAGTGAGTACTCGGGCTCGCAGTCTGCGAGCGCCTCAACAAAGCCACGCTCGGTCGAGAATTTGCCCACGAGATCGGCCACGTCCGGTGTCGCGCCAAAGCCCGAGTTCATGGCCAGCAGATCGCCGATGGTCACGTGCCGCTCGGCGTACTTGTCAAAGAGTTTCAGCCACGGCAAGTGCTTCTTCACGGGGTCGCGCCACGTGAGCTTGTGCTCTTCAACGAGCAGTCCGATAGCCACGCCCAGCATGGTCTTGGTCACGGAGCCAATCTGGAACATGCTGTCGGCCGAGACGTGCGAGCTCGCATTCGTGGCCTGGCAGGTTCCATACAGAAGAACAAAGCATCAGCATTATTACGGACCAAGCATCGTGCAGAGGGGACAGCAGAGCTCACAGAGCGTAGACCGTAGCCGCTGGCGAGCACGACCTTGTCTTTGTACACGATGGCGACACCCGTGCCGACAATGCCGCTCTTGGGGAGTTCGCGCGCCAGAAAGTCCTCGGTCTCGCGGATTTTTTGCTGGAGCGAGCGGCCCGCAAGAGGAAAGCCGCTGCCCTGAAAGTAGCCGCTAATCTTGGTCGCGAGCGAGTCGCCGCCGCCCTTGCCGCGATGGCGGAACGCCTGCAGCGCCATCTCGGTCGGCACAGTGAGCCTGCCGTCGACGTTCTGGGGACCACCCAGCAGCGCCCCAGCGACGACAGCGAGCCCAACGAGACGAGGAAGAAAAACCATCGTATGGCTGGGGGGGGGG